>BCLF01000060.1:622682-645335 GCA_001602275.1 Zoysia japonica | reverse complement strand
TTCCCTTTTTTGTTATCAAACTGGCAATCAACTCCACTCCATGGATGCTGCTGAGGAACACAGGTGTCACCATTCCAGCCAAAACGGAGAGGAAGACCAAATGATCTCTTCAATTTCCGCAATTCACTCACTATAGAGAGTAAAAAAACAATAAATAATGCATGCAACTAATAGCTAGTGCCTGGGAAAATAAATCAATGAGCACTCATGGGATGTGCTGCTTTTAGGTTCAACAAAAGCAATTCTTCAAATGGCCTTCTGAACCTTTTCCACAGGTAGACCATCCTCAGACTTTGAAATGAGTGAGGCTCTAAGCATAAAGTTTGGCATTGCAAGAAACAACAGGAAAACAAGTTTGCAGGAAAGAACCTTCTTGAGGCAAAGCCTTCTTTTCAGCTGGGATTATCTCAAAACACCTCAATGGCGTTAATAATGGCACAGGTCCCTTTCACAGGTTGCAAGATGATTTTTAGTGTTGTTCCGCTGACAGCGATGGTTTTATTCAAAACAAGTGCAGTAAAGCGCTCTCCTGTCATACGGACTATGTCGACATCCTTAAATGCAGTATCTCCGTTGATGAGCACATCAAATACTCTTTGCTCTTCTGCAGTGATCCCATTATCAACCTCTGCAAAGTGAAGCCATACTGAATAGTTCTGGTTTGGAGTAACATCCATTTCAAAAGATAAGCTTGGTTGCCTATCAGTGCCACTATAGCTGATTGATATATGCTTTGAGGATAAAAATTCGGTGCGAGCAATGTCTCCGCAATAACATTCTCAGTTGAAATAGACTGATCATCAGAACTAGATGACAAAGTTTTCGATCCTAACCAGAATCTGTCCCCACCCCAGCCGATACCATTCAGATCCTCATCAAAAGCAGGCTTTCCAGAGCCACAAGTCAATCTTTTGGCTGTTTTAAGCACTGCCCCCTTTCCCCATGATGGGCCAAAGTTATAAGCATTGTCATCTATTTGAAGAACTTCAATAGAAAGAATGGATGGATCACCATGACCTGTGCTGTGGAAGCAAATTGATAAGCTTGAATCCTGAACAAAAACCAAAGCCTCTGCAAATGTCTTCTCGTCATCACTGCTCCACCCCAGAAGTAAAGAACTGAATAGTGTGCCCTCGACAGAAACATCAAAAATTGGCTCGCTGTCAAGATTAGGATTGGCCACAAGGGCGAAGAAAATCCTAACCTGATAGTGCCCATTGGGAACGTTGTTGATGTAGTAACAGTTTTCAGGGCCATCAGAGAGCGGGAAATATCGAAGCGTTTTCAGAGGAGGGATAATAAAGCTTGGACGAGTGGCATTTGCAAATCTGCCCCCGGTATAACCAAAGTCCCTGTACCACAATGTATTCGTCGGAGCGGTGCGGACATTGTCAAAACTTCCACAGCTTATACAGATGGTATATGGTTCTGAAAATAAGCAGACAGTTAGAGTAACATGGATAAGGAATTCTAAATGGACGCACCATGTGAATTATATAGGCGGCCAAGAAGTCACCCAAATCATAAAGTCAGGAATGCAGAAAGGCAGGTTTCCGTTTTTGCTTTCCTTTCCTCCTACTTAATCTCACATGACAACTTCCAATTTAGTGACTTCAGTCATAGCTTGAACAATCTTTATTTAAAGTATCATTAGCAAAATGTATGCTCATGTGCACAACGAAGGGCCATGACTGTAGTACAAACAAACATAGCAAAGAAGCAACCAATATGAGATGGGTAAACAAATATTTTTAAATGAGCGAGAAGCAATTCCCGTATCGTCGGCGGCACCAAATCCCATTGCAAGATATAAAACTGGCTAAAGACAGATGTACAATCAAAAAGGTTTTAAGATCGAAACCAAACAACACGAAGTCATTAAGAAACCGAAATCGAGGAACTGGTGGCTCTTAGAATGACAGGATTTCTGGATAAGGACAAGAAAATGCAAGGTAGACACGAAATCTGTAGCTCTGGACACCACAAACTCGTAGTAGTAGATTTGCAATGAATGCAGTACCATTCGGAGAGGGTCGCCTCCGCGCAACGCAGCATTCACCGACTTGAAAGGAGGAGGTCCAAATCTGTATGTAGCTCAAGGCGAGCAAGGAAGGAGCACCGAACCGAAGAGCTCACCTTTGCTATGGTCAGCCGCGCGAGCTCCAAGAAACGCCGGCGACACAGCCACCGCGAGCAGCCACAGCCAAAGCCGCAGCACGGCAGGAGATTTTTCTACCATCCGTCTTATTAAAAAAAATTTTTAAAAAAATATTTATTTTATTGTAAATCAATTTATTATTAAAAATACTTTAAACTTATTTATTTTTGTATTTTAAAAAAATTAATAAAACGAATGTTCAAACATTAATTTTAAAAAAATCAGAGAAAGTACGAAACATATGGTCACTGGATTATTTATGCTGACGGACGGGAGGATTAATGTGGAGCAGCACACGTTGTGGAACACGATGACGACTCGCGAGCGCGGGATGAATGTAGCCCAGACCCCTGATCGTTTCCATAAGGGCAGCTTCAACTCTGGTGCGAACCGATGCATCTCGGCGGTTCGATTCGTAAAAGTTCGGTCCCTCCAATGTGTGTGGGTCCCGCAGCTGGGTAAAAGAATGTTTCTTTTCTTCTCTGTCCGCCTCCATCGCGGAGGAAGCAGGCGTTGGCCATGCGCAAAAATAGTATTTTATTCTCAGGTGTTTGAGAAAAAAACGACCGATTAGCCGGATTTACTACAGTATTAAATGCAATTTTTAGTCGAAAATCAAATTCAATCTTATACTTAGATCGAACCGATTTGACCGAAAACTATAAAAACTGTTCGGTTTTTACTGTTACTAAAACCCTGACCATGGTTCGCTTTTTTGCAAAACGTTGGGGGTGCTCTACAGAAAGCTAGACGTACGTCAGGGTAGGAGTAGTTGGCACGACGTGGGCCTCTCGTTGCTTGCGGCGGTACGCATACGTACCCGGATAGTACTCCAGTAAACAAAGTTAAAAATTACTTGGAATGAGATAAATTTCACAGTACTTTCCCTGGTCGATTGGCCGTTTTGCCATGGGGACTTTTGCGTTCATCACGGAGAGAAGAACAACGATGAACGAATCTAGTCCGGATGCGGCGGATGCTGGCTTTGTTTTCCGGGAGGTCACGTGCCAACAGGAGAGTTTAAGATTGGTTTAACTATACTAGAATTCTTAACGTGGACACTTTGCTATTATAGCATCATTGGTAGATATTTATTTTATTTTATTTTGCCTGCCAACACTTGAATAGACGAAATTACCCTTGTGTGCTAGAACCGTAGACAGAGACCGTGACGCACCTATGATTCATTACAGACATTGCAAATCTTATAATAAAATATTAATCTAAAGGATACGCCAGCCAATAATGTTAAAAAATAGATATCAAAGGGGCCCCAGAATTAAAACAACAGATTACGACATGAGGGGTTGCAAAATATTAATCTATTTCCTTTCTATGTAAGTTCATCCATCCATGTCAAAAATATGTTCACAGTGACGAACTGACTTAGCTCATATATCCTTACTCTGAGTTCATCTATCCAAAATTTGACAAAAATAGGTTCACGCTCCACCTCAGAGTGATAGCAGCCTAATACTAATCATATATTATAGACCTACAATACAAGCTAAACATCACAGATATGCAAATTCTTCTTGGCCTTTCTTGGAGTCATCTTCTTAGGAGAGGTTGCAATGGTTGTTGCAGTCTCCGAAGATAAGGGCTCTTGAGAAGATTGCCTTCTTCCATCAACAAAGAGAGCTGCTTTTTATTATGTATTATTAAGAGGAAATTCAGTTTAGACCCAGTTTATGCATGTGCACCAGGGAAGCTGAATCTGGCTTCGTCAGTGAAGGCCATAGAGCAGAGTAGTTTCCTTTTCATTTGATTTTAGTCAGCATTTATTTGATCTGATCCTACTCTTGGTGATGTTTGTGTTTGCAACACCTTTTCAGGGAGTAGCTTATTGAGGATCCGTTTGGCAGGACTTCTCCACGGGTTTCTTAATTGATTTCAAATGAAGCCATACCAAATGGTGTATAAGAGAGTTGTTTTTCTTTATTTTTAAGGGTGAATCTGTATTAAAATAAGAAGAGAAATAGAGAGCCACTAAAAGGTAGCTTCACCAGCTCTCTCCGTCCATGTTTGCCCTTGGGAGAAGTCTTTTTACCAAACTAGAGAAACTTTTTTTTCTAAAGAAGCCAGAGGTGAAGCTGTATTTGAAGTAGGCGTAACCCTACCAAACCACGCCTAAAAGGTTAAGATTAGAATTGATGCCATCTTTCAAATATCTTTTTATAAAAAGAATTACTGAGCCCACATCCTCATAGGCTAACTCTTTAGTAACTTAATACTTACTCCGTGCTAGAATAAGTTTACATCTAGCTTTTGTCAAACTTGATGTTGATCATTGATTTTGATTAATTTAATAAATTTAGTGATATATAGTGATATAAATTATATATATTATGAAATTACTTCTTATGAA
The DNA here is from genome assembly GCA_001602275.1 of Zoysia japonica. Classification (NCBI taxonomy): domain Eukaryota; kingdom Viridiplantae; phylum Streptophyta; class Magnoliopsida; order Poales; family Poaceae; genus Zoysia; species Zoysia japonica. Next base: position 640,809 of record BCLF01000060.1, on the reverse strand, counting down.
CAATCTAAAAGTAGGTTTTTTTAGTTAATTGAATTTATAAAAATTATTGATTAAAGGTAGATGACACGCATCTCAAACATAAATTTATTTTAAAATGGAGGAAGTAAGAATTTCTTTAAAAAAACATTATATGAATCAGTTCAACAATGCCACGAGGCATCATTGGCATGGCTGAGCCAATGACCTTAGGCTGCCTTTGGTTCGGCTTCCAAACCGGATGTGGCTTCCAAAGAAGCCGAAAGCCAACCAAAGGCCCGTGTTGCGTCCAGCGTTCTTCCGTCGAAGCAGCTTCCGCGAAGAACAAATTTCACAGCCGCTCGAACCCTGCTGCCACGAGCTTTGGCGGTGAGAAGTTCAGAGAAATTACCCGCATTGCCATCGGTTATGAGTCGCCAGTTCGATCCCCCTTCGAAGCAAATTTTTCTACGCCCCTTCTCTGGCTCGGCTCCCATCTCTGCTCCCGATCCCGTTCGCCGCGGTCCAGCCCTCTCCACAGCTTCTGACCCCGCGCCGCCGCCGTCCCTAGGAGATTGCACCATGCCGCCGCCAACCGGGAGCCTCGGGTGCGCTTCTAGGCCGGGCGCCGAGCGTTGGGGTGCATCGTGTCAGACTCGCCCAGGTGCAGGTTCGCCGCTCCCTTCCTCTCCGCGGAGCCTCGTCGTCGCGCATAGATGGAAGACGCCGCCGAGCAGCCGACCGTCGCCGGGGAGCTGGCATAGCTCGAGCAGAGGCTGGCGCGCTAGCGAAGCTCGGCGAAGCCGTGGCAGTGCAGGCGCTAGGAAGATTGGGAAGTCGCGGAAGGTCTGGAGGCTCTCCGGCTACATCACCTGAATAGTTCGAAAGCACTGGGAACGAGCTGGCCAGCTGCGACGCGGGTGCCAAGAGCTTCGCCTTCGATTATTCCATTCCCCACCCCGTGATTGGAGGTCTGCCTCTTCGATTTGCTTGGAAGTTGAGACCTTGGGCTGTTCGTGATTATTGTTTAGATTTTTCTCAACTTGTGCATTTACGCTCAGTAGAAAAGTGATTCAGAAATGAGAAAAATACGTTGTGAGGAGAGAAAAGTGATTACTACTAGTAAGAAAAAAAATGCGTCAAGAAGAGAAAAAAGTGATTAGTAAGCAAGAAAAATGTTGGAAAGGACAAAATTGAGTCAAAAAAGAAGAATAGGCCAAAGTAAATGATTTCAACGTGGCTGTACAAAGCTGGTACCATTTTGTACAGTGTGATATGTTATTTTTGCTTCAATGTTGTTGTTGACACAACAAATAATTATTTGAACTATATATGTTTTATATTTATATTGACCATATATTAATTATAAATATAAAATTAAAAATATTAAATTTACTTTTCTAAAATGATAATTTACGTGTGAACCAGTGAACAATACGGTGTGTTACTGTTATTTTATATATAAACAGTCTTATAAGCTTTCAGGGGCAATATAGACATTTCTTACAGAACTTATAGCTCACAGATGTTTCAACCAAACGGCTTTTTAGCTTTTTCACAGCTCACAGGCCACAGCAGCTTTTTTATAGCTCACAGCTCACAGCTACTTTTTCACAGCTCACAGCTCAACCAAACACACCTTAAATCCAGAGAGGGTCGAGGCCCCTCTTTACCAATAATTTTTTTTTTAAGATAACTAAAAGTTTGGCTTAACAATTAAAGATATACTCATGCTTCATTAGCTAGCCACTCATTCTATTTGCTTCATTAGCTAGTCACTGAACCAAAAATCAGATATACTAATGCGCATATAGATCCGTCCAACGTATAGCATCTATATGATTGCTTTGCTCGGCCCCTCCTACCGTTCCTAATCTGATACGTTAGGCGCACGAGTTATTGCCCCTGGCTGGCCCCTAATCTGATACGTTAGGCGCACGACGCCGCACGCCCCGACACCCTAATCTGGACGCGAATAAAAACTCCCCGCAACGGCCGGCTGCGCGCGCGGCGCCCATGCCGGCGCGCACGACGGCATCACCATTCACCAGGCCCCGGCAGCCGCAGGCGGGCAGCTAAACACAACACCTGGAGCCGCGGCACCCCGTTCCGGCTCACCCGCGCCGTCTGGCGCCCGTCGTGCCAGCCTCAGCTCCTGCTCCGCCACATTGTTTTGAGGCCTGCTCGGGGCCTGTGCGCATGACGGTTGTCCCCGTTCCTCCTGTGAGATTTTTGCTGTTCTAGCACTGTTAACAAGTGGCTTCTCCCTAATAACAATCTTAAGATTGGTTTACCTATAATAACATTTTTAATGTTGACATTTTGCTATTATAGTATTTCAATGGTTTTTTTAATCATTATACTTTTTTCATATTTTTGCTCAATGTTATTTGAAAATTATAAGTAAAATGAAGAGAGACAACAGGCTAGCTTCGCCACTGATGGCCTTTATTGAGGTCTTATGTTAATCATCTATAAAATTAGTGACTAAAGTTAGATAGCATGAAACTCAATTTTTTTTTTGTGTGTGATGGTGGTCAAGTGAACACCATGATGACTTAATTTCAACAAATTCATCAAACGTTCGTCTGAAGCTACATGTGAAAATAAACTCCAAACTACCATGAAGGGCACGATATTGAGTGTGCCGCCGTCGTCTGTCTCAACGACTAAACTAGGAAAGATCACAGAGCCGATGTGATTGACAGGATCAGTGACTTGGGCCAGTTGAACACTTGAACCTGTACTCCCTCCGGTTCATTTTAACAACAACAGTCTACAAAATATTATTTTTATTTTTATTTTTTATAAAAATATTTATTAAAAATAATATATTTATACTTTTATAAAAAGATAAATCTAATCATATAATTTTATATTTTTAAATTTCATAAATTAAAACTTATTTATAATTTATATTTTAAATATTTGATCAAAGTATTGTTAAAAACGACCTTCGTGAACCGGAGGGAGTATGCATAAAGTCACGCCCGTAACTCTTGTGCTCCATTTCGTTTGATGAAAATGCTGCACGTTGGTACATTCACCAAAATGTGTATTTGAGGACATCATCAGAGAACTAGACTTGGTGTCAAATTTAAGCGAAATGTCTTACATAACAAACTCATTTTCATTTTTTTTGTGACCTAGGTGCACATTAAGTAACACTAAAAGTCAAAGAAAACTGACGTACAAAGTTTTACTGTATCCATCCATGTGTGAAACTTGTAGAGCTGGGACAAAATAGCACTCCTAGAAAATTATAATAAGGCATAGTTTTGATGGGCAGGTTACAAGAATCGTCGTAGCCCACCAAAAATGGGCCTCTTAGTTACTGCTAAAAAGACTAGGTAGATGCCGAGAGAAAACTGAAGGGAGTCACCGACTAAACAAAGATAATGTAAAGATAGGTGAAAGTATTTTTTTTATACGGTTGACTTATACCATAAGATGGAAGAAGAATATTTATATATTAAAGCACAAGTGTTCTCTCAACTCTCGTTGCGCCACGTCACACTAAAAAATATTAACCGTCAAATTAAAATCTAACGGTAAATATTAAAAAAAATTACTTTCCTCAGTCAACGTAGTAACGTGCTTCTACTCGACGAAAACAGACATGAACGACCGTGTCATCGCCTTAGCTTTTTCAGGTCCACACGCTATCATCTCACAGTTCTTTGCATAGATGTCACAGTTCTTTGCATAGATAGTGAAATAATAAAAATTAACGATAAACAATAATTTAAAAATAAAAAAAATATATGATAATATAGACAGTGATATAGATATAAAAAATTAACTATAACTGTTTTGTTAAATCAAATTTACTTTTGCAATAGATTTAATTGAACTATTCTAAAAAAGATATAAGTTCTACTTCTATGTTTTGTAATTATATGCTGCAATTAAAGAACTTTATATAACTTTATATGTAATAAAAATATATATTTAGATAACTTAAATTATTTTATCTACTAAAAATACTCTTTGATTACTATGAGAACTAAGATTGAATCTTTTTTCCGCTTACAACTCCGGTTAAAAAAAAATTAATAGCTTTAAACGCAATGTTTTAATCAAACATTGCCAATATAAATTAAAAATAATTTTAAATTTATTAAGTTACAAAATTAGAAATAATTTGTTTTAAAACTACTTTCATAAAAGTGTACCGATGCTATTTTTTATTAAATTTTTTATAGATAACAAAAATCACACTTATATTTTAAAAACCATATTGATAACTTATTTTTGAGACCAGAGTATATATTTATGAAACTTTGTCATCTATGTAAAGGCTAAATTTAAAATATAATGTTTCAACTAAAAGTGCACAACAAAAATATACACAAAAAACACGACAATTACAGAAGCAAAAGCACTACCAAACGTGGCTTGAAAATGGCAAGAGACGAGCGCCCTTGAACCCAACCAGAGTAGATGCAATAAGAAACTCGAAGGCGTTAAAATCAATACCCAAGAAACTACTCGTATTGAATTGTCACTATTTATTACATCTAGACCGAAAGTAATGACAGCAAAGCCGAACCCAACATTTGACTCGCGACTCCAAACCGGGAAACAGGGGCTGCTCATTATGCAGAAGAATGTATCCGTTAAATCCAGCACACGCTTCTGCAGCCGCTGTTCATATGACGCGAAAACGTCACATCTGGAAGGGCGTCAACACCTTTTGTACAACTCAGATTTTTTTTGTAACGGAACAGAGAATAAAAATGTGGATTGGGATGGGAAAGTTGATTATCTGTGAAAAGGAGAATAATGTTGTACTACCTTGTATAAGCTGAGCTACCTATGCCATGTTAGCTGTATGGTACAAACCAATGCTCATCTATGCTGGTGGTAGGGAACGCCGGCAAGTTGGGCACTCCATCTTTATGTCCATCCATCGCTGTAAACAGCCTGAGTGGAATATATGCTCACAAGGTGCCACCTGCAGGAGAAAGGATAGTGAGCGACTGAGCGCTCAATAATAACTGTCTAAAACATCAAATGCCACAAATGCTAAAACAATTACCATGTATTCACTCGTTCTTTGGGTAACATCAATCATAGTCATGCAAATAACACAATCAATGGGCTGATTTGTACTATCCTCTATCTTCCGGTGATAGCAGTATTTCTCAGGCAGGATCTGAAAAGTAATAGGCAGTGGATGGAACAATTAAATACCAAAAACTGGCGCTAATAAAAAAAAACACCAAGAATGCAACAAAAACAACTTTTGGAGGAACTGAATTACAGAATCAGAAGCACCAAAGGAATTAAGAAGAAACAAAAAAGGTAAATGAATGTGCTATAACATGGTATAATGTTACCTGATGAGGAATAAAACAGCGAGAACCAAAATAATGTTGAAGCAGGAGAACTGCTGCTTGGACACCCATGAATACTGTCACCGCTATGCACCATTTCTTGTCAGGCTCAATGCGCATGAAGTTACTCGGGCAACCAAATATATACAGCGGAATAGCAAGGCGGGTAACAGTCATGCCTATGATATACTGTGGGTGCAGAGGCTTTCTTGTATCCCGGATGACATTTGTCACAATTTGAGGTAACCAAAAGGAGTACATCAGGAAAAGAAGTGGGCGTAAGAAATTATGCAACTCATACATGAGAAGTATTCCTCCCAAAAGAATGCCATCTGCAGAACACAATGTAAGTTCAAGAATAGCTTAAAGTAGGTTAGAAAAAAAAAAGAAAAGGTTGATATAAGTATGCGGAAAATGCCAATTAGGTTCATGTCTTTGGACATACTACTACGGATATATGTTTGTCCAGTAACAAAGGAAATAGCTAATTGGCTATTCTATGAGCACGTACAATGAAAGTTATTGGTGATTTAAGAAAAAAAAAACTGTTTACTTTGGTATCAAATCCATGATGAGTGCTCATATGAAGGAAAGGGTGACCCAAGTTTGCACCAGGCACTTTATATGTGGTAAGGCTAGACCTATTAGGCACCCTTTCCATCGTGTTGTATTAGAAAGTTTTCATACAGGTGGACAGGTGGTTAAAGATGTGGGAACGATTCCTCTTTAAGCAAGGGCTCCAATAAAATCTTACTCCAGGCTTCCATTTAATGGTTCAAATCAGATGATGGTGTAAGGATTGAACTGCCACTATATGCAGCAAGTGCGTGGGACACTAACAGTACATTATTGACAAAAACAAGCCAATAATGTTACTGTCCAATCCAGTTGATATGCTGTATTTCTTAAACCAGATTGAATGCTCATGTGCATTGTAATTACAAAAAAGAGAGCAGGAAGCATGCTCAGCCGAGCACTCTTTGTTAGTTGGAATTCATTGAGCTACAGCTACTGTCCGATGTTTAACAAAGTGTAAATAGTCAAATGAAGGGTTTGTACTTACAAAAGCGACTGTATAGAACAGACAGCTCTCGCCTCATTATTTCCCAACCTTCTCCACTGTTCAAAGGTCTGCTTGCTTTCCAAATAGCAAGGAGATACCTCATTTCAAATATAGAAAATACGACAAATTTGAAGAATGCAGCTGTGGCGAAGGCGTTAAAGAGTGACTCTGCAGAAAGTTGAAAGTAAAAGATGAAAGTAAGCCACAGTAATATCATGAGTTTCATGGGAATGACACTGACAAAAAAAAAGATGGTCTAACATAATTCAGTCTACAAGCAGGAAGTGATAAAACAGAACTTAAATAATCCATAAGTTAATATCCTTAATAGCAACTGTGGCTGAGTAACAGGCATCTCAGTTTGATAGGTTTCTACTTCGCTGACTGCTTGGAAGTAATTTGATATGTTGCCAGCTGGATGAATTTGGGGAAACGAACAAGGGCCTGTTTGGAACGAAGGATAGGCACAGGAGTTTTCAGAGGAACGTGTTCCTTCGGAAGGGAATGTAGCGACACGTTTGGGACCCAGGAACTCTCAGTTCCTTTCCAGAGGAGAGGAATCACGGCAGCAACATTTCACGGGAAGGAATAATCCACTCCGAGCTAAAGGAAAGTTTTGCTCGCGCTCATCCCTCTGCCAGCGTCATGTTGGGGAAGTCCATGCTCACTGGTGCCACCTCATTGTACGGGCGTGAAGGCGACGTGCCAACGCCGCTGGGGTCCACCAAGCTCACCGTCACCCTGCCCCTGCTCCCACAACTGGAGCACTCCCGCACATAACCCCCGGCCGGCACCTGCTGCCCCTGCCCCCGCTCGTCAGCTTCCACTGCTGCCACTCATGGAACAGGAGCGCCATCGTGTTGGGGAGTTCACGTCGGAAACAGGGCTAAGCCAAATTGCCGAGCATGTGAGCAATTGAACCAGATGGTGGCTGTGTTAATTAGGGCTAAGCCTAGCTGTGTTAGACTAATAAATCCATTAATTGCTAGATGCCAAATTGTGAGCATGTGAGCAATTGAACTGCATGAAGTTGAGGGAAATGGGGGATCTTAATTTAGTTGCACTAATATTTTTTATCCTTTGTTTCTATTCCCGTATTCCAAACACCTTTTAAGTTTTCCGTTCCTCCGTTTTGGATTCCTGTGGTTTTACCACTTTCTCAATTCATATGTTTTCTCCATTCCTACGTTCTTTCCTATTCCTACATTTTTCATTCCTTCGTTCCAAACGGGGCCTAAACAATTTTCTCATCTGCACTACATATATATATCCAATAAAAGCAGCATTTGCCTTTTTGTTCAAATTTCACTTATACTGCAATGATATTAAAACAAGTTATCAAACATAAAATTATTAGCCATATTGTACTATTTGTATTTTCCCATTCTTTGAGGGGTTTTGTGTACAATTGCTCATCCTGTACCTGTGTATATATATGGGCCCAGTGCCCCCCTTATGAATAGAGGTTCTATTCATAACAGAAATGACAATATCGAAATGATCTTATAGAAACCAACTAGTTCATAAATCCTGAAAAGAAAACCAATGAAATCCTAAAAGGCCACAACCTTTTTATCATCAAATAAGCACAAGCATTAGCAGATGCCAAAACAAAATAGCATACACACGTCTTACGACTCACCAACTAATATCCCAGCAGTCAAATGAAGTAGACAGAGATATGCATCCATGATAGCTTGTTGTCCAATCATTATAATAGAAATCTTAGCAGCTCCCTGTAAGGAATGCAGATGCACCTCAGACAAATGGCAAAGCAAGAGGAATTTACACATACGAAGTATAAATGAATCGCAAAAAAGAACTTACAGATTGAGTGTTACTGTGCTCCATTTGCCTAATCAGCAGCAAAACTTGGAGAAAAGAGATCTTACTAGAGTTAAGGGTAAAGGGTTGAAGAGTGACAGAATATGTAAAAAACAAAAGACGAATACTACATGCACAGAGGATACAAAAGTGACCATCAAAGTGTAGTTCACAGCTTTATTGTAATAAACTTCAACATTCAAAGATGTAGCATTTAATAAAATAGGGGAGAAGCATTCTCCATCCTCATTGACAGCTGGGCTTTCCATAAATCCCTCCAACCGGTATTTCTCATGATCCCCTTCTAGTTAACAAACAAAGTAGTTACAGAAATCAGTAACTATTTTATGTGTTACCAAAAGTAATTACCAATTGAAGCTCCGTATAAGCATAGGGTATTTCATGATGAATAACAAATTGACAGGATGATGAATTTAACAATGAAACGCCGAAACTAAATACCATTCAGGTTAGATGACACACGAACAACCTTAGCAGCTATTTCTGTGTTACAGTGTTTCTCCATGTCATACGTGAGAGCTGATAAGGAAGAGATAGCAGGGATCAAAACCAAATCATAAGATAGGTAGAATTTAAGGTACAAAATGTATCTTACAATTCTTCCTCTGGTTTTTCTCTTCAGAAGATTCCTGGAAGACTTGGGAGGAAAAAATCTGCAGCTGTTTCAAAGCAATAAGGTAAAAGTACATCGTCATAAGGATGATCATTTATGTAAGAAGATTCTTCTTGGGTACATAAGCAACTGAAGAAAAATGATGTTAAAGTAAATCAAAATGAACTAGATTTGTCGTCTTAACGACAACAATTTAAGAATGGAGAAAGTAATATTATGTCTTGTGAAACACAACAGGCAAATGGAATTCTGTGAGATACATGACAGTATAATAATATCTCCAGTCAACAAAAAAAAATAAAGTCACATACGTATGCTTACCAAATGGTATGGATTTGATAAAAAGTAATCCTCCTCTTGAAGCGGCTCACCATCAGCGCCACTGAAATTATGTCCCATGGCAAACAGATGAGTCACAAGATAGTTGTGTTTTAAAAAAAACTTTCCATATACGAAGGAGATGCCAACAGATATTCACTTTTAGAAAATGGAATATAAGATAGTTACCTGTTTGCTACCATTCGAAGTTGTCTGAATGGCCAAATATAAACTCCTTCTAACCTTATCCGAGCAACTCCATGATCATGGCCACTGTCAATGACATCATGGAATGTAATTGATCCCTGCCATTCCATAGTACACAAAATAATCAGTCTAGCATGTAGAATAACTAATGTGATCATAGAAAGGAAATGTGATTATTTTTCTTTAAGGCTAGAAAATGTGTCAGGTTTCTAAAGGGATAAAACAGAAACAACACATATGAAAGACCAAGCACAATGGTATTCATTGTAATAAACTCTGGGATGGGTGATCATAAACAAGACAAATTGGCAGGTATAGCCATGAAGATGATAATGATTTTTTTAAGAAAAATGCAACAAGAGTTATTAGAAAGGAACCTTACTTACCTGAACATAATGTACCCCACTCATCTTTGTTGGAGTGCTCAGCAATTCCAAGACAGAGTCACCTTTAGATTTCACAAACTCAAGAAACCTAGATGAACCATTTGAGGCACCAGCAAAGCTCCAGCTCCCTGAATCACAAAATGGTGATGCTATCACACACATGACACCAATGACAACTGGTATGTAGATCATTGCATAGCAAAGTAAGAATTGGATAATTCATAAGGTTTCAGTTGTGTGTTATTGTTAAATACTAGGAAGCTATAGCAAACGACAGAATCACACCTAATAATGGACCACACAATACAGGGACTTGATCTATAATGTTAACAATACAGGAACACTTGCTGAGATTGATAAGCATGTCACTAAGACAGTATTTATTTTGCAGAGGCTTTCAAACTCGGTCCTTTATCTTTAAATTAGTTGGAAACTATAGTAAAACTTGGTTGCTTGGAGACTTCAGGTCTACAGTAAATCAGGAACTACAACTATGCCTCCAGAAATTCAGGGACATGCACCAATGAATTGGGAATGGCTAGCACATAGCCATCCTGCATGCAGTGGAATTACAAGGCTGTTCACAATGAAGTAGTTACAATAGAAAGATAAAACCAAGCTACTACTGCAGCACATTTTGCTGGGTAAAAAATTTCTATAGAACAGACTAAACATCAGTATTTTATAACCATCATAAAAAATTGGAAATAACAGAAGCTACCTTTATAGTTTCCGGTAACATTCCATCAAAACAGGCTTACATCATTTTCCTCAAATTTCTAGAAATCTTGAGGCACATAGTCATCCTACTGTATGCAGAAGGTTGTCCATATTGATACAGCTTTAAGTGAAAGGGGAACTAGACTAAATAATACAGCATATTATACTGGAAAAAAAATCCTTCAAAATAAACGCGTATTTATAAACATCACAACAGAAGTACCTTTATAGGTCCCTGTAATATTCCATGAATACGGGCTTATGTCATTCTCATCCCTCTTGAAGAAAGCATGCTGCATAAACACACAGATCAAGAGTAATCAGCTTAGTTACGCACAAACCAGTAGAGTTAATGGTTCAATATAAACATATCCTATGAGTGACATCCTAAAGTCCTAATCCAAGAATCCAACAATTATAATCAGCTATGAATGAAAACCAATCAAGGCTGTGGCATCCAGATAACTTTTTTATTCATCATTAAAGAGAAGAAATCAATAGCATTTGGCCCTGGAGTCTTTCCATTTGCTAGGGTCAATTCAAGCGACAGATTGGATGCATAACATATCTAGTTTAAATGGCTATCGTGTTTAGATAAGGCTAAATTGACACTCCAAAGCCAAGACTTTCGCTATTGCAACACTACAAACAAGAAATATCTACTTGTTATCACCGAACTACAGCGCGCGGGAATAATTACTAGTACTTACTAGCGTACATCCCCAAACGGGCAATTGTGAAGAGAAAATCAAGAAAAAGGCAAGCATTTCCCTTCCACCATTTGCTTCGACTATTCAACAGTAAGTTGCCAAGTCCCCCCCCCCCCCCCCCCCCCCCCCCCCCCCCCACAGGCCATGTGGTAGTACGAAAAAGGGTACGACGGATGAAGAGAACTATCAAAACTATCAAAAGGCCACCAATCCCAGCTCAGCGGCACCATCCTCACCTCATCGCCCCACGAGCCCACGGATGCGGTGGCCCCCGCGGACGCGACGTCTCTGAGCGGCCTCAGCGCCGCGACGAGCGGAGGGGCCAGGGCCAGCGCCACCAACGCCACCGCCACGCCAACCGCAGCGGCCCTCATCACGGCGCCACCGCTCCTGCGGGCGCCGGCAGCGGGCCCCATCTATCTTCCGATAGACACTGCCCGCAACAGTTCTCAAGCCGATACGGGAGGCACCATGCGAACGCGAGCAGCTGCTCTCCGGGGCGGGCGGCACGGGGATGCGGGGAATCGCAGGATTAAAACCTAGCACGGGAAGGAGGGCGGAGGAGCACGTGGCTGCGGCGGAGACAGAGGGGAAAGGGAACGGGGGATGGGGTCAAACGAGGAGGGAGGGTGTTGGAGGGGGGGCGGTGACGGCGGAGGCGGCGTGAGGACGGCGACCTTTTTTTCGGCGGACGCCAAGCAGCGCTTTGCGGGTGCCGGGCGTGGGGAATTGCCGCGTGGCGCGGGTGGTTGGCGCGGCGTGGGCCGCGAGGCGGCGGGCGGAGCGGGACAGGACCGCTGGAAACGGGGTGGAGGGGCAACATCTTGGGCGCGGCCGGCCTCTGACGGGACCCGCCTGCCAGCGAAGATACTCCCTTCATCAATAAATATAAATATTTTAAAGTTTAATTAAAGTCAAATTTTTTTAACTTTAAATATTTTATTATATATAAGATCATGTTATTAGATTTTTATAAAATAAAATCTTATAATATGTAATTTTTTATATTAAAAATTATTTATATTTTTAAATATTATTTGTTAAAGTTTATAGAATTTGATTTTTATCAAAACTAAAAATACCTATATTTGGAACGGAGGGAGTAAGAAGATGGGGCTATTTGGACCTGGTCGTGCAGTACTCGTCCAGTCTTAAAAAAGTTGTTTTTACAATGTTTTGTTAAACATTAAAAATATAAATTATAAATAATTTTTATTTGTTAAGTTTAGACATGATAAAATCATATGATAAGATTTACGTTAAAAATATTTTTATAAAAATATACATATATATATATATATCACTTTTTAATAAATATTTTTTATAAAAAATATGATTTAAAGTTATGTTTTAGACACTGTGTTATTGTCAAAAAGAATTATTTTTTACACCCGAGGTGTATTGGGTATGCGTCGCGCACACATTGCGATGGTGGTTGGATTCAGGAAACAAACTTTGGGATAGGATCAGAAAAGAAAATGAATTATTATTCATCCGTCATATTACATTCAAACTTTTATTTATTTATTAATCCTAAATTTACTCTTCATTTTCTGAAATCCAGACACCACTTAAAGGTTGGGAAAAAATAATTTTTATTCCCTCCATTTTGGTATTGATGTTGATAGTATATAGCTATTTAGTTATATTTTAATTTATTTGGATCGTCTGAAACAAAGGTATTTTAAGAATGGAGTAGTACCTGTGTCTAGAAGGCTAAGGTCCTGTTTGAAAAGCAAGAATTTTACAGGGAAGAAATGTATGAACGAAAAAAAATTCACCTTGTAAAACCGAGCTTAATAGTCAAATTGATCTTGAAGTTTTAACTTTCTTATTTGATCTCGCTTTCAAAATTGAGATTTCAAATGGAGATTCGAATTCCTCTGGTAATGAGAATATGTGCCTTGCGGTTTAAAATTCTCTTGGTTGTCGTGTGAATCGTGGCCCCAATTGGTAAGCTTTTGTTTTATCAGAAAATTTATGTCAAATAATTTTTTAAAAAAAATTGTTATCATTAAACTTATAATTTCAATATAAAACTACATTTGTTTATCGTAACAATAATTTAAAAATATAAGGAGTATTTGATCCTACTAGCAGGTAGCCCCACGGAACAGAATAGTCATTCGAAGCAAAATAGCAGAGCAGAGTGCCCTCTCTGCTCATGATCTCAGATTAGACGATACGTTTGATCTCCATCTCAAATCCACACGAAGATATATACTCCTGTTATGTAATCCCATCACTCCGAACGTCTCCAAACCCTCTACACCAACCAAAAACGATTCTTCAGCTGTTTATGCTGCTTTGTGCGTGCTAATCATGCGACGTAGCTGGCCTTCTCCTCCTGCATGGCCTCCGCGAGCTTGGACCACTTGGTGCGGATGGTGATCACCACCAGCGAGCAGGCCTGGCATGTCAGCCCGCAGATCAGCCCCGCCCAAAGACCCTGCAGAAAGGTAGGAGTAGTATGAACGTTCAGATCCGGCGGCACTGTTCGCCGTTGTTCGAATGCGAGGCGCATATATGTATGTATATATGTACCTTGGTGTAGAACTTGAGCTTGAAGGCGAAGAAGATGGCGAGCGGCATGCCGACGAAGTAGAACGCCACGAGGTTGGTGACCGCGGCGAGGTGCTGCCAGCCGCACCCCCTGGCGACGCCCGACAGCACGCCCTGCGCCGAGTCGAGCACGATGGAGACCACCATCAGCGGCGCGACGCTCGCGAACTCCGACACGATCACCGCGCTGCCGCTGAAGAGCCCCGCCCACTGGCGGTGCCCGAACGCCAGCAGCAGCACGAAGGAGACGGCCAGGAACACCGACAGCTTCAGCGTCACCGACACCGCGTTCTTCGCGCGGTCCACGTTGCCCGCGCCGATCTCGTTCGAAACTCGGGTGCTGCGAAGTGTGAATTAGTCCCAGCCATCGCCGTGAGTACGTACGTTTGCGATGCAATCAATGTGCACGGAATCGAATGAATGAAAGAGCTGGGTGGTCATCGGAAAGGAACGCACCTCACGGCGGCGCTGAACCCGAACGTGATCATGTACGCGATCGCCTCCGTGCTACAGCTGAAGGCATCATCAAGTCTCGAGGTGAACAAATCATCACTGATAAACAAACAAATCTTATTTCAGTCTCGAGATGGCTTACCACATGGCGATCAGCGACGTGCTCGCGGTGGAGTTGGGCAGCAAGCCGGCGATCAGGACCAGGAGCTCGAACGCCCAGTACTCCAAGCTGAGTGCAGAGATTCACACGCTCTGTTATCTCACAGGTCCACGCAGAACAGAGGATGCAAGCAGCGCACTGACGAGTTGCGACAGGGGTACGTAACGTACCAGACCATGACGGCGGACGGCGCGGCTAGCTTGACGGTGGGCACGACGTACTTGAACGCGTCGACGGAGAACCCCTTCCAGGTCTCGCTGAACGCCCGGGACCTCATCACGTAGACGAGCAGCATGAGGCAGGACACGGAGAACGTGGCGGAGACGGCGAGGGCGGCGCCGACGAGGCCCATCCCGAGCACGTTGACGAGCAGGTGCGCGAGCGCGACGTGGAGCGCGAACGGCGCGACGGAGCAGACGACGAGCGGCAGCACGACGGACTGCGTCTGGAGGTACCGCAGCAGGCACTGCAGGAAGGAGAAGGCGAAGAGCGCGGGGACCTGCGCGAAGACGAACGACGCCGCGGCGCGCGACACCTCCGGGTCCTGCCGCAGCCACACCAGCAGCGGCTCCGTGAAGCACCACAGCGAGGAGATGAGCACGCACACGGCGCCCGACATGATCAGCGACGACTGCAGGTACAGGCCCAGCGCGCGGTACAGCCCCGCGCCGTAGGCTTGCCCGCACAGCGTCTCCAGCGCGCCGCTCAGGCCCGTCTGTCGTAACAGCCATGATCGTTAGTACGTCAGTTGCATTCTCTGTTTTTGTTTTTTTTTTCCTTTTGCAGAAAACAATGGTGCAGTATGGTTTAAGCAAAATCCACCGTGGTGAAGAATGGTTCATGAAGCATGCTACAGCGTCAGGTAAAAACAACTTGATAAATTGAGAGGTAAATGAAATTATGTGTGCTCTGTTTCGGTGCAGACCCCGTGAAAGAGCAGGGCTAGGAGAAAATGAGAACCCGATACCGTCATTACGTTCTGATTTTAATTTGATGCTTCAGTCAAACCAAATACTCCCTCGAGCAAGAGTATAGTACTCTGTATACTCCGTAGGAGTACTTTGAATTCCTATGACCCCACACAGCCAAGCGTCCTGAACCTGGTCACAGAACATTTCAACCGTAGATTTTCGAACTTTTTCTGAAACATCAACGCTAGATAACTTATCACGGCATGTAGTATAACTATATATGTGGCCTCTTGCTCGGAACTTCCACGACAACGCAAACAAACTGAATTAGTTTAACTCCCTTGGAAAACCATATCTACTCATCAACGAGTGAAAGCTTGACCAATGACCACGACCAAGCTCTCTGACCTGATCTACTACCTCACTCCAAACTTTAACCATCTATGGCTTGCGAGCCTGTTGGTCACTACCACCCGGAGGCCGGAGGCCGCAGCGGCAGCTGCCAGCGCGCGTCGACGAAGCGAGGAGGAGGCGGAGGCGCGGCCACGGGACTGGCACCCGCGGCTGGGAAGCGAGCGACGGGCCGGTTGCCTGGGACGGGCCACGGGACGGGAGAAGCAAGAAGGGCAGAGCCGCGAATGGGCGATCAACGGAGGCATGCACTCGGCTGGCTGTGTTGTTCTTCCGTTCAGTGGCGTTTCTGTTCCAAAAGGATGGGACGATCAATCGATCACTCACTCGTCCGCCGTCGTTTCTCACCAAATTGTCCTGGCGTTCTCGACCGGTAGCACTACATCTCACTGTACTGAGTGTCCTGCTTGGAGCTCGTACTCAAAGAAAAGTTCAACTGGCCGCGCTCGATCGGGTTGTCAGCACGACATCGAGCACGCGGGTTGAACGTACCCAACCGACGCCGATCGGTCGATCGGCGTGCTAAGCAGCCGTGGATAGTGCTGACAAAATCCGCATAATCTCCACCCCGCACGTTCTTTGTCAACCAAAACCGCATAAAAAATGCATCATGTTAAAGAAATCGTGGTACTTGTTGCTACTATGTATGAACATGGCGTATTAATGTAAGGCACGTTCTGCATGAATGGAGCCGGCATGTCGGGTGCGACGACGGGACGAGCCCGCGCGCGTCGATCGCGCACATGCGTGGCCGCGTGGGTGGAAACGACAAGGTCCGTCGCAGAGAGCACGTAGTTTACTCCGTAATTAGCAGGAGGAGGAAATCGACCGACCGACCGAGAGGGGGCACGAGCGGACCGTAGAGTACGTACCATGAAGGCGTATCCGGTGACGGTGGCCCACGAGTTGCCGAGCGTAGCGCCGGCGAGGGCCACGTCGCCGAGGTGGCCGGCGAACATCACGGACACCAGCGGGACGCCGTAGTACGCCATGTTGGTCAGCACCATCGGCACCGCGAACCGGAGCTGCGCGCGCGCCTCCGCCGTGTCCACCACCCGGCCCACCAGCGACGACAACGGTTGCTGCTCCGCGCCGCCGGCGTCGTCCTTGGTGCCCTTGGCGCCGCAGCCGAGGAGAGGGGCCGTAGACATGCTGCTGCTGCTGATGTCTTCTTCTTCGGCTACGTCGGCGGAGGAGCAGGCAGGCGTTCGTCGCGAGCGGACGGTGGAACGGGCGCCGCGTCCTTCCCTTCCTTGTTGTTGTTGGCTGGCGGGCGATCAAGGAGCGCGGCGCGGTGGTGCTTATATCATGCCGCGGGCGGCCTCGGACTCGGTGTCGCTTGCGGTGTCTGTGGGGACGAGTGGCGTGGAAAATGGAGGCCGCTGCTGCCGCAAGCATGGTGAGGATTCAGCGAATCAGTCTTCACGGGGCACCATTTTATTGCTAATCATTCTGTTTATATTCATATAATTACAGAAAAGTGACATGGATCACATTATCTGTAGAAAAAAAAATACTAAAATGAATGAAAGAACTTCTATTTAGACCTGATATGTTCTTACACAGTTTTCTTGGGGAAAACTAGGACTCAGCTCACCTCATGATCTCGCTTTTATGTTCTTTGCTGATGGTGTCTTTCGTGAAAACTAAGTAATTCCTTCGGTTTTAAAATACCGATACTATTAACTTTTTATATAAATTTTGATCATTTGTTTATTTAAAAAATTATTCTAATGTGTAAATATTTTGTTATTATTTACTTTATTATTAATAATTTAACTAATAAATTTATATATTAAATAATTTTTAAGTAAGATGAATGGTCGACGTTGATATTAAAAGTCATAATATCAATAATTTAAAATCAAAGAGTAACATTGTCAAGTGCGAATATGCCATTCGCATCAGCAGCTCATTGTAACTCATTAGGCTCCATTTGGAACTTAAGAAATTCACGAGAATTTTATAGTAATTTTACAGTAATCAATTCAATTTTACAGAACAAACACAGAAAACGAAAACGAATCACGTGTTCCAAACGGGGCTTATTTAACTCCGTCTCCGCCTTTCCCATGGTACTCGTTTGGTTATTTCTTTTTTACAAATTCTAATTTCATAATAACATCATAAATAAAAATTAATTAGAATTAACAGGGGTGACATCTCGCCTGTATCATTATGCTTCTTATCTGTGATTGCCGGACAATAGTAAACAGTGATCTCCCATTGAATTGTCTAAAAATCGTTGGGGTTGGCTGGCCTGATGGATGAACGTAGGTAGCTTCACCCCTGGCCTTGATTATTGTCGTAACAACGATAATTTAAAACAGAGAAAACAGGCCGGTGGATCGATCCGCCACCGATCGATGGTTGGCCACGTGATGAAGAACTGCCGGATTGAGTAGAGCTTCATGCATGCCTGGCACAACTCCGCTCCATGTACATCTGGACTCCACCCCCCCCCCCCCCCCCCC
>BCLF01000060.1:593983-622027 GCA_001602275.1 Zoysia japonica | reverse complement strand
CCCCCCCCCCCCCCCCCCACCCCCAACACACCTTTTTTCCGTCAGAGGCTGCGTGTCACCTTATCTCGAGAGTACTGCATTCGTTCTTTAATTAATATCGTCGTTAACTTTTAAATTTAACTTTGATCATCTGTGTTATTTAAAAAATATAATCAAATGTGTAAAATTTTATGTTGTGATTCAAATAACTCTAATCATAAATCAAAATATATGAAATTTATCAAAAAAAATTAATAAAACGAATGGTCCAAGTTAAAATTTAAAATCAATGATGACATCAATTTAATAATGAAGGGGTATATAATAATATCGAACTGGGTGTTTATTTTATTATGTCCATAAGCATGATCGATCAATAGCAAGTTGTCGGTTTTATACACTGGTAGTACAAGGGACTAAGGGAGTAGGCAGATCTCTTCGATCTCGTGCAGTTTTTTTGACCGATTCTTCTGTCAAAAATTCAATGGAAACATGATAGGGAAAGCGATACGAAAGCATTTCAGCGATAAAAAACATATTGTTGATAACCTATTCTGAACTCAACATGTGTGGAGCATAGTAATCATACGAATTTTGAAGACCAGAAAAGTACAGCGAGCTTCGGTTTCTTATCCGCCACATAGCCACTTGTCTGGTTATACCATCTTTTCCCCTTGCACAATATCTTGGACGTGTGACATTCTTGCCAAACAACAAAGAATAGTAAATGGTCGTCCAAGAAATTCTGCGATAGAATTGACATGTCATATTATGTTTGGCCTACTAGCTAGTACGTCCAGATTTGAGCTAAGTTTTACTTCAAAAGAAAAGAACTAGTATGTTCTTTTTTTTCTGATTGGAAATCCCTATATATGAACATTGTTTCGTATTTTTCATTGAAAGACAAACGCAAGCGGTTAGAGACGGCCTTGAAGAGATAAGTGCTGCTGTATAACAGTGTGTAATTAACCCTAGTAGATAGAGTTCTAGAAAGATATGCATTCTAAAAATGGCAACTATAATTAGGAGCAAGTGCAGTGGCGAAGCTAGAGGGAAAATGCAGCGGGGGCAACTAAGTAGATCTAAAATTAGTCGGTACTTTCACTAGTAATTAGCAATAAAAATATGTTTACATAAATATATTAACAATAAAAATATACTGACTGCTCTTACATATTAGGTGATTCTTCTCCTGTGTTTTACTCTTCAAATGCTTAGGTGTTCAACAATTTTCACAGGCCAAAGGGGGGGGGGGGCATGGCCCACCCTAGCCGACACTTAGCTCCGTCTGTGAGCAAGTGGGAGAGAAGCCGCTTTCCTGTCTCAATGCTTTTGTTATTTTAGTCTTTTATGTTTTTTTTTCAAATTATCTGTGACTATCTTTTTTCAAATACTCCTATATGTCTCTGAAGTCATGTTCCGCAGTCCAATGCTTATACATGCATGCACAGTTATCTCCATCAGTACATCCTACCGATATACGTAATGTAAACTCATCCGAGAGAGTGGACGGCAAACTGTCTCTTTAGAATGACTGTTGATAGAACCATCTATTATATCCAATAAAATTGCAGTTGCAGAATTCCTCTCCAAAGAGCATGTCGTGGTTGTCCATTCAACAGTGTTGACTGAACAACGGATTGGAGCTTGGACTTAGATTTAATATATCCTTAGCTTCTTCCTTGCCCATTAAGCTTTTCTTCCTTACTAACAGTATACTTAGTCTCCCTTAGAACACTAGAATTTCATAAGAATCAGTTTAATTTAAAAAAAAGTACTCACTCCGTTCTCAAATTAATGTCGCTATTGACTACCAATATTAATTTTGATCATTCATTTTATTCAAAAAAAAAAGATAAATTTCATATATTTTGTTATAATTTGCTTTATCGTCAAAGGTATTTGAATTACAACTTATAATTTTTTAGATTTAAATTAATTTTTTTAATAAGACTAATGGTCAAAGTTGATGTTTGTAATGAACGGCGACATTAATTTGAGAACGGAGGGAGTAGAATTTACAAAAAAAATTCCCATGTTTGAAAGGGGGCGTCGATAATAAAATTCTGCAGGGTCTTTTGCCCTTCCAGTTCTTTTGAAAAAAAAAAGCACTTAAGCATGCAAATCCAAGAGAATAGGTACCGCCATGGGAAACCTAAAAAGTTTAGCTGCGCTTTGTTTGATGTCTAAATTTGTGTGAATGTAATATGACATGACTCGTAAGCCTCAGAAAAGCTACTCGCTCCTAAGCTCATGTAAACACGAATTGCAGCCTCTTCCGCGGAAGAAGCATAGATGCTTAATTCACCAACTTTATACGTAGGTACAGCCGTACAGAGCCAGATGGTTTGCCTGTTTCTAGGCACCTGGAACACTGCGTTTTTTTGCATTGTTGAGCGTATTGTTGAAGGCTTTGTGCGTTATTTTTTGTCCTTCAAATATCTTGAAAATCAAAGGTGATACTCTGTCTGTTTTTAAATTATTACTGTGTGTTTTTTAATTATTGCACACAACAATTTAAAAACCGGAAGAAGTATATTAAATGAAAGGGTCAAATGCTGGTTATAAGTTAGACCGAAATGTTTCATGTCATTGCGTGAGAGCCCCTTCGAAAGAGTCGAAAACTTTTGACTTGGACCAACCCACCCTGATTGAATCCGTATTTGCAGGAGCTCAGAAGACGTCGTCAGAGAAGTTACACGCTTCTAAGCTACTGTGTAAGCTAAGCTAGCATCTCGTGGGATCTCTGACCTTTATTCCTTTTGCGATGGAATTTTTTTCTGATCAATCACATGGATTTAGCTGTTGCCATGCATGCCGCGGTTTAGATCTATCTCTTCCTACTGGCCTTTGCATCCAAAATGGGTTTTTTTTTTTTTTTGAGAATGCATCCAGGCTGGGGTTGAAGTGGGCAGGGGGGACTCACTTGTATACCTGTATCCCTAATCCAAACCGACTCTTGATGTTGTTAGTCGTCGACTGAGAATAGATTTGTCGAGGTACATTCTCAATTAATAAAATTTATTTGGTGCACGAACTTTTGAGTCAAATTTTGATATTCCTTTTGACTCACTTGCACCGGGCCGGAAATATCAAACTCGTTCTGCAATCAACTTGGCAGGTATATGCTTTATTTGCTGACGAAGCGTTTGCAGATGACCTCTAATAACGCGGAAGTCAAATGTCAAGTTTGGAAGATCTGATCATGAATGCGAAAGGCGGCTATATCGCTCATTATAGTACGGAATGTGTATAATAGAGTTTCAGTTCTTTGCTGATTCAAGGCAAATGTTATTGTTGACGCTCAAAATTTGCAACCCAGTATCCGATACAATGCTAAAGTGTCCGATGAGCCCTCTCGGGTTCGGGTGTTTTGCCCACTGAAGTATCTGACAAAGTACCGGAGTGTCAAGTGAGCCCTCTCGAGTGGGTGTTTTATGCACTGGACTGTCCGGCACAACGTCGGACTATCTGGCAGACCCTTTTGAGTCTCAGAGATTTACACACATAGGACTGTCCGGTACAATACCGAAGTGTCCGGTGATCGGAGTCTTCGGCACAGTGCCGGACACTCCGGTGGAGTCGGTTCGACAGTTTTTAGTAACTAATTAGGTTGATTACTCTCTTAATTAATAGGATCACGACTTCACGGGGGTAAGACCACCTCATCTCTATAAAAAGAGGCCTTAGGTTGATTGAGTAGACACCTCCAAATCGTCAAAAACATATTTAGCTTTACATGTACCTCTCCAAACTCTAATCCTCTTACTCGACCTCTCGTGTTGTTCTTCTCCCGTTCCGACGACGTGTGAAGCCGATCCGACTGTCCTGCCGAGCCCGGATCAACCCTAGAAAAATCTCACTTCGACGGGTCCCTCCAGAGCTTGATTTTTCAGGTGCCGTTGAGATTGTACCTAGATGATCCCGCCGTTTCGCACGCAGACATGCGCGCGGTGCGTTGACTTGGATCTTTTCGGTGTCAACACACTTTTTGATGACTCCGCTAGGGAAGAAAGATTTCGGTTGTCCGACCGAATCATGTTTTTCACGTCATGTCTTCCAAGATTTCTACAACGAATATCGTGATTGAGAAAATTCCCGAGAAAGTATGGAAGGCGTTCATGGAACGTAAGAAGTCACAAGATGACCAAGAACTTCAAAAACTCATGACATGCTACACGAAGGATCGGCAAGGCAATACTAAACAAGTCAAAGATCCTATTGTACTGTCGGTTAAATCGAAGGTAACTGCTAATACACACACATCTATTCCCGGTTCCGACATTGCCAACATGATTGATTCTGCTGTTTGTGCGTGTCTTAATAATAAGTTTGATGCATTATCTAAAATTTTACTGATGTGATAGATGCTCTTTTACAAACAATAGAAGAAAAGGTTGATAGAAAACTGGCTGGCAATACTCTTGATGCATCTACTTCTAATGCCGAAAGATCTATCAATCCATTGAATTGGCAAGGTTCTAAAACTTCTGATCCGCGACCTTCATCAAACCGAACCGTTATTGGTACTTTGGCTAATATTGAAGTGCTGTTCACCGATGCTACAATCACTAATTTAGTTAGCCAATACCCATATAGCCCATGTAGTGATCCAATCCCACCACATCATAAAACTGCTCATCATAAAAATTCTTTTGATGAGTTTGCTAATGGTTCGTTGCATCGTACTTCATACCCTTTACTGAACTATTCACCGCCAAATATGTATAGTACACCACATCATAACTTAGCTTCAAATCGATTCGGAACCGATGTGAAAAGCATACACGAATTCAGAGCGGAGTTGGTGGAAATGTTAAGAACAACATTCAACTTAGATCCCAAAAATAAAAGCTGATCATATCAAAAACCATACCCTGAAAATTACGAGCATGCTCCGTTTCCACATGGTTTTTAAGATTCTTGACTTTGTCAAATTCACCGGTGATGATAGTAGGTCTACTATAGAACATATAGGCTAATTTACTATACAATGTGAGGAAGCAAATTCTAATGATATTCTTAAGATGAGGTTGTTCCCTTTGTCTTCTCGAGTGTGGCATTTATTTGGTTCACTTCTTTGCCACCCAATTCTATTTATAGTTGGTCTTAATTAGAAAAAAGGTTTCATGAGTATTTTTTACCGATGAAACTGAATTAAAATTGTCACATCTCACATCGGTTAAACAAAAAAAATCAATGAATCAGTTGCTGATTATGTTAGAAGATTTGGAGATACTAGAAACCGATGCTACAGTTTGACACTTTCTGATAGGGACTTAGCTGATCTAGCTTTTTTTATTTGCATGATTGTCATAAAAAAAAGCTAGAAAGTCAAGACTTTTGCGATGTTAGCCAAGTATTGCAGAAAGCTATAGCTAATGAAAATAGAGTTAAAGAGTCTAAATAAATGCAAAAGTCGAATGAAAAGGTCAATCGTCCTGTTTATTTAGTCGGTTGTGAATCTAACAAGGCGGACGATGATGATCATGATGTTTATGCGGCTGAATTCTCATGGCCATTTAAGGCTAGCTCTCATTTTTGTGATTCTCTCAAACCGATTCATAAAAATCAGCAAAAAGAGATGAAGTTTACTTTTGATGTAGCCAAGTGCCATAGAATATTTGATGAATTGCATAAAGGAGGCTGCATCAAGATTGTCACACGTTATTTCTTCGCTTGATGAGTTAAAGCGGCGTGCTTATTGTAAGTGACATCGTTCTTTTTCTCATGCCACTAACAATTATAATGTATTCCGAAGGCAAATTCAATCGGCCATTAATGATGGAAAATTGGCCTTCAAAGAAATGCAAATAGATAGGCAATCTTTTCCTATTAATACCATTGATTTACAAAATGTCAAAGTGTTGATTCGGCCCGAACAAACCGATACAACCAAAGGCAAGAATGTAATCATCGGGGAGGAAAGGCAAGAGATCACAAATCCTTCAAAGAAAGAGTCTTTGAAGATCACCATCAAAAGCCCCTAGACTCGGAGGGCAAGCAAAGAAGGCTCAAGGCTTAGTTGATGCTACTACCCAACCGAAGATGCTTAAGCTGAAAAATCTTGAAGTAGGGAGGTGAAAAATAAATAAACCAAAGGAGAAGAACAAGAAGGTAAATTTTAAACCCACCTTTGGTTACCTTTTATCAAAATATACAAACAAAAAGGCCACTTTGAAGGATCGGTCAACAAAATACGATGCAAATCCACCTCTAAGTAAAGACCAATCAAATTCTCATTGCTCAAATCTGGTCAACAACGTGGTTAGAATCGAAAGCATAGATGTGGTATTAAAGAACCACCAAAAGGACCGATTGTTAAAAATGATCTAACTAGTCCAGAAAATGCTTTAGATCCTAAGTACTAAAGACAATAGTTGCTCTCTTAGCAAATGCTTTCAGCCGAGGTGGTGTCTCTCTGGCTTAACTAGAACTCAAAAAAGAAGATTGCAAAGGTTGCGCAATCAAGAGAGCAAAAATCAAGAATATATCTAAATAAGTGATCCACCTCACAAAATAGTGTCTCCAATCTTCTTGGTGCATCAAAAAGGAATGGAGACAAAACAAGTGAGTGTAACTCCTAATTGAGCAATACTAAGAGTTTATGGCTGATAGAATATTAATTATCGCTCTTAAAACAAAACACTGCCGATATAATATTATCGTCTTTAGAGCAAAGATGCCGATGAGTTTCATCATCATCAGGCAAATTTTGTCACTAAAGTATTTTTTGGCATGCTAGCTTTACTAAAAACAGAGGGATATATGTTGACACTCAAAATTTACAACCCATCGGAGTATTCGTCACAATGCCGGAGTATCCGGTGAGCCCTCTCAAGTTCGGGTGTTTTGCTCACCGGAGTATCCAACACAGTGCCGAAGTGTCCGATGAGACCTCTCGAGTTCGGGTGTTTTATACACCAAACTGTCCAACACAACGCCAGACTATCCGGCAGGCCCTCTCAGATCTCGGAGATTTACATATATCGGACTGTCCGATACAATACCGTATTGTCCGGTGACTGAAGTATCCGGCACAGTGTCAAACACTTCGGCAGAGTCGATTCGACAGTTTTTAATAACTAATCAGGTGCATTACTTTTCTAATTAATAAAATCATGACTTTATAGAGTAAGACCCCTAAGAAGTCTCAGGACGATTGCGGGTTAAAAACATATTTAGCTTTATATGTATCTTTTCAAACTTTAATTCATTTACTCGATCCTCGTGCTGTTCTTCTTTCGTCTTGTGACGTGTGAAGGCGATTCGACTGGTCTGCTGAGTCCGGATCAACCTTAGGAAAGTCTCGCTCTGACGAGGTTCTCTCGAGCTTGATTTTTTAGATGATGTTGAGATCATACCTAGACGATTTTACTGTTTCGCACATGCGCGTAATGCGTTGACTCGAATTTTTTCGGGCATGAACTGTTATTCAATTCGATCCGGCGTTTTAATCGCCTGGCCCCGCCCTGGAGTGGAATTTTTACTCGTCAGGGCTCATTTGGGAACTCGAACTCCCCCTGGGAATCCGGCCCAATCCCGTGGTTCAATTTCACCCGCGGTTCCGCATCTCTGTCCAGTCCGGTTGAAGTTTTGGATGACCAGCGGGCCAAAAATCCCTAGGCCAGCCCACCCGCTTTCCCTGCAATCCACTGGGAAGGAAAAAAAACTTGTCACGAGCTGTTGTTTCTTTCCCCGACTTCTGTCTCGCTCGTGGCTTGCCTCGCCCTCACGCACCCACTGGCTGCCGGCCGCCGCCTGCTGCGGCACTGCTGGTGGCGCGCGCCAGCCTGTTGCGGTGCTGCCGGCGTGCTGGTGTCGCTCGCCGCCGCCGAGGCCCCGGGCGCCATCTTCATCTTCAAATCGACCACCGGTGGAGCTGCTGCCCCCAGATCTAGGTTCGTCCATTCTCTCCTCTCCTCACCTCCATCCCATAGCTCGTGAGTTGTGGCCTTCAACCTGCTCCCTGCTGGATCGAGAGGCTAGGGTTTCTGAGAAGGTTTGGACACATACACGCTCTTGTTGTCGATAAGACATAAGAATGCGTGGTGAGTTTCCTTTCTCCTTCTCCCACCAGAGGGCCAAGTAGCGCAATCCTAACAGGAGAAACGGTGTTGAGCACCGCAATCTGCTTGCATGTGTCGGTCTTCGCCATGGATGCGACAAAAGATACTGACTTTCTTATCCCCCAATTTGGCTCATCCATTATTCAGCTCGTGATTAGAGAGAGAGAGAGAGAGAGAGAGAGAGAGAGAGGGTTACATGTGCCTCTGCCAAAATCGGTTGTTGGCCTTGCCCAGTTGTGGGATCGGTTAGATCGATCTGTACCGCTGTAAGTATGCAGAGGTTTGCAGGGGCTCAACATGGGCGCAGGGCAGTCAGACGTTTGTTGTTTCTGAGATTTTGCTCTCTGCTCATGGCGTACTGCCCTGCTGCAGGTGTAGCAAAGATACTTGTGGGACTTATGTAAACATGTGCTCTGAATTTGATGTTGGTGGATACGATTCATTTTTGTAATCTAAGTTCATTGCTAGAGCTGTGAATTTTCGTAATGTATCTCAGTACTTAAAAACTTGCAACTTGCAGGGCCATTAGATCTTAAATCTTGCATCAGTGTCAGTTGAATTTTCTGGTTGCAGCTTGCAGAGAAGAAAAAATGAGGAGAAAGAATTGTGCCATCAGTTTGGCTGCAGCTTGGTTGCATCAGTTTGACTGCGCATATAGGTTAGAAGGTTTGTACATATATGTTCTTGTTCTGTCATCGTGCAAGTCAGTGAATTCATCTGTTTGTGACTTCAAGATCCCAGAAGTTCGTCTTCTATGGGTTCAAGGTGAAATCGCTCCATAGGTGTGTAAAGATCTTCCTACTTTCTGCATCGTTCTGATTTAATTAAAATACCATTGTCTTTTGGGTCATGTATGTTTCTGTTTTCTTTGACTGCGCATACATGTTAGAGTTCTGTACATATATGTTCTTGTTCTGTTCAGTTCTGTAAAAAACTCTCGTTCTTTTTCAGTATTTTCAGAGCTCAGGCTCTTTGTGGCAATTGTTCTTAAATGAAAAGATTATTTGAATAATCCATATCTTACTTTGTGGCAATTGTTCTTAAATGTACTTCACGCAAAAAGTGTTGATCTTTCTATAAGATAGTATGTCAAACACAGGTTCAACTGTGGCTTATTAGTGCAATTTATATATTCTGATTTTTTGTACTCTAAAAACCTGAGTTCTTTGTGTTCAGTTTGTCACAGCTGGTTTTGGTGTGCTGAGAGATGAGATTTCTCTTGTCAGTTTTTTTTTTTTTGTATTTCTCTGCATAATTGTTTGATAGATAGTCAAGAATCTTGCTACAAAATATTTGATCTGTTATGGACTGTCAAGCTGTCTAGCGCTCGTAGCTATCTTGCACCCGGCCATTTACAGAAGCCTGTTGCACATGTTTGTTAGCTGTTTCTTCAAGCCTGTTACACATGTTTGTTTCTGCTTCTTTGGCTTTATCCTTATCAGCTCACCCGTTCTTTTATAGCTTGCCAAATATGTTAGAAATGAGAATTCTTTCAGCTTCACTGAAACTAGTCCGATGGTTTTAGAGTTTTCAAACTGTAGTGTTACAAAGCAGTGTCTGTAGGTGTCAAAAGAAATCCGTCAATTTTTGAAGTTTTAGATTGCACTTGTAGGTATCGAGATGATATTAGGCATGGTTTTCAGTTTAAAGCCTGAGACTAGTAGTAGTATACTGGTAAAATCTAAATCATATGGCTATCCAGCTTTCACATATTATTCTAATTTGGATTAAGGCTGAAACCTTAAACTGCTTCATAGGTCTGAACTTCTGTTGTTGGATGAAAATTTGGCCCTTTCTTGGTTCTTATTGGGTGTTGCATGGGGCTGACCAGCAGCTTACGGATAGCATTTATTTAATAATTATGACAGTAAATCCTGGTATATTATATTACCTTTGTTGCTATATGACAGTAAATTCTGGTTACTTAATAATTATGTCACAGACTTGTCTCTCAAATTTGAAATGCATCTGATAATTGTATGTCAAGTATTTTTTTTTCTCTATAATCTGAACTGTATGGTTGTTTTAATAGTAAAAGCAGGTATTAGATAATGGGCTGCAGGAATAATGGTATATATAATTGCTGTTCAAATTTCTGCAGGATCTGCATGAGCCATATATGTTTTTCCTTCTGTTTTAATCTGAACTGTATGGTTATTTTAATCTGAGCTGGATCTGCAGGAGCCATGTATGTTTCCTTCTGTTTCAGCATGCAATGCTGTTGGATTGTTAGATTCTTAAAATGTACATTTCTATCTTCGTTACAACAGCTACTGGATTGTTAGATTGTTGTCACGAATATACAATACTGTCCTCTAAACATTAACTTGATATTTGTTGGATTGTTTGTTGAAATGTACAACATGTTTGTCAAACTAACATGCTGGTTAGCTTTGTATATATAGGAGCGAAATATGTCAGATTTGTTGATGAAGCTGAAGCGATGGATGCCCCTCGTCGGGACAATGAACTCAAACTTATTGTCACTAGTCTTATTTGGAAAAGACAATGTGGCATTATTGATGTTTTGTTACTTGAATTATTATGTGAACACTATAACTTCTGTGACCATTAGAACTTCTAGATTTGTTACTTGAATTATTATGTGACCATTAGGACTTGGTGAAACTGTAAGTAGAGCATCGTTATTTTTCTTTTCTTTTTTTTTACTGATTTAACCCATGATAATTTGATTTTTTTCCTGATTTTTCGAAATTTTTATGATTTATTCTGTGAACATTTGAATTTTTCTGACTTTTCAAATTTTTTATTTATTTATTACGTGACCATTAATTTTTTCTTATTATTTTGGATTTTTTACTAATTAATTACGGGACCATTTGAATTTTTATTGAATGTCCGAAATTTTTATCCCAAGTCTCCCAAATATGTCAGCTAGAAATTGGGTGAATGAGAGTTTCTATCCCTGGTGGGAGAGGGGATGGCATGTATTGGTGAAAATTCTTAAGGGTTGAAACCCACTTTTTTTTTCTCCCCATCCACCCAAAGGAGCCCTCATTAGAGATGGCAATAGCTCCGAGACCCAAAATCTGACGGGTTTTTATTTAGGTATGGAGAAGTTTTTATACTCATAAACTTCATGAACTTAACGGGGTATGAAATATGGAAAAGTTTTTATACTCTTGTGAACTTAACAGGTATGAGTATAAAAAAATTTTAGCTGTCCTTGATATTTGATATATAAAAAAATATATATATTTGCATTAGATACAAGTATATAAAATATTATATGTTATAGATTATTTATATACTTTTTATTTAATGTGTCACATTAAATTCAAATTTGTATTAGTTTAACTTATTATGTGTTAATAAATTGAATATTTATTTTATATATATATAACAATTAATTATAATTGTAGTTGTATTTGTAACGGGTATTTGAGTTTGAGATCTGTAATCTCTGTGGGTATAGATACGAGAATTTTTTTTCATCAGATAGTTAAATGGGTATGAGTATGAGAATGCAAAACTGGATGGTATATATCCGTTAGCCCTCATTGGGCCGGTGTTGGGACTCAGGCGAGGACGATTGAGATCAAACAATCGCTCTAAAATCAGTGTCTTCATCGTTCATCACGTACGTCTCGTGCGCATCATTCCGCCGCCGAGACTAACCAGGCGACCCTGCTCGGCGCCTTGAGCGCGCGGCGTGACCGGTCAGCCCTGTCAATCCCCTCGGATTGATGAGCAAGAGTAGTGAGACTGCAGAAGTACCTCCTTAACAAACATGAAGATGCACAACCTCAACAAACACATGGAAATGTATTGTTGCCCGAAAAAAACATGGAAATGTATTATGCACTTACCATGTAGTTGGATGGGACATTGTGAAAATGTTTGAGTTTCTCTGTTTTCGTTGTAATTTGTAAACGGAATTGCTACCGGAGTCAGTCCCACAGTTGCAGTAATCTTCTTCCAGCAGAGCTCCTCTGAGTTAAATTTAACACTCTGGGCAACATGCCCATCTGGACCATCTGCATAAAAAATTTGAGCCCGTACCAATTTTGGGCCTTGTCGAACTCTAGCTACTACTCTGACGAATATCGTAACGATATCGCCTACGGGTAAGGCCCAAAGTTATCTCGGCATATGCATCGCGCGGCCCAAAGTTAACTTGCTCTGAATTTAGGCATCGGAAAAATCCATGTTTGAATGACATGTGACACTGATTCTTCAGATAAAATTTAGGCAAGGGTGAATTTATCAGATAACAAGCACCGATGCCCGTGTTACGCTACGGACAGAGCAAAACGATACAATTACCATTCGATACAGAAAGATAATATAGCATTTGTTTCTTACGATAAAAAAAATATAACGTGACATAAATTCGTTACAATACAAGTATAATTTAAAAACATATATCATAAATATATTAACTTCATCAAAGAATTAATTATACAATTCATCAAAAAATTTGTTTTCCCATGATACGAGAAAGGACAGATCGGATATTTTCTAATAGTACCCTTCTTGCCTCATTTAAATTAGATGTTAATAATTGAACTAAGAATTCTCTTTAGAGCGTTATATCATCCTGTACACACGCAATATAATAATATAGAAACTCGTAGTTCATAAGGTAATCTGACGCGAAGTTAAATATACAACAACGTGTAGTACAGCTACAAGTTGATATGTATTATTGGTAATCAAATAAGAGTAATTGTTTAGCAATGAGATCACTATTTTGTATGTTGACAAATCGTAGCAATGAGAGTGATTGTATTGTCGATACTAATTGGCGATACAACGAAGTAAAAGATAAGAACTCGTATTACCGTACTATGAGTCAACATAATATTATGATTCAAACTTATTGGATTGAAAATAAAGGCAAAGACAAGATAAGAATCTCATCTCCTCCACTCCAGTCCTCCATCATAGCTAGAATTTGATGGCCTGATAATTGACTACTAAATCATAATAATCTCATAAATATACATATTTATACTACATATAAAATTTACAACAATAAAATAAATAATAAAAATACATATTTTTTTCTTTCATTCTCTCGTCTAGGACGGTTGTATTCCAATATCAATAATCTTTTATTCCGCGTCTATACATATGTCTCATGGCATACAATCCGACGGCGAGATTCCGTGCCGCGCAGCACCGGATGCCACGTCCCCGCAGGCTGTGTGTAGGTGTTAGCCACAGCAGGCTCCCGTGGGGAGGCTTCTCGCGGTGGCCGGGGCAGGGGTGTGGAGGTGGTACGTGGCCGCTTGGTGCGGGAGGGCGAGCAGCGGGATGGCGTGGCCCAGGGCATGGCGGTGGCGGCTTGGGCGTGGGCGGGACGGCGGCGGTCGGGACAGACGTGGTACCTCGTATCTGTGATGTGCTCTGGCTTGCAGATTCGAGGCGTTGGCGGGGCGACAAGGCCGAGGCGTGGCGGTGGTGGTCGGGGAGTGGGCGGAGCGGTGGTGGCTGGGACGGATGCGGCGGCGGCTGGGGCAGCGGCCTCGGGGTGTGGAGGTGGTGGCCGCCCCGTGCGGGAAGGCGAGTCACAGGCCGGGGCAGCGGCGGGGCTCAGGGCGTGGTGGTGGTGGTGGCCAGTGTGTGGGCAGAGCGACAGCAGGCGAGACAGGCACGACGACGGTGGTCGGGGCAACGTCCACGTTGAACCACTGGCGTGAAACACGGATTTCTCACGGGAGACGGAGAGAGGAGGTAAAAAAATTGACGAAAGTGTAAAGATAGCGTGACACGAAACTAATAAATAAAAAAGTGACATAAAAAATAACAGATAGAAAAAGTCACACGAAAAATATGAGATAGACGATGTGTACAAACGGTTATATTAGAAGAGAAAATAAAATGCAGCGCCACTGATGCACATTCGCTAGCAACATGAACTCCTGGCCGAATAGCACGAGCTGACCGCGAGCCACATGCTTAACGTGCTGCGCTACTAATGGACTACAGGTAGCCACATCCCACATGAAGCCTCGCTAAAGTGAACGCAGCAGCTTGCGACGTGCATGTGAGCATGGCATACGCAAACATACTCGTCATGGTGACGAGTGACGAATTAACAGTAACGTATCTGCCGTCCGCTTGCCTACCGTGCGTGTCCGCGAGAGACAGACGACGAACGAGAGCTATACCTAAGCCGCCGCGCCGCGGCGAATGGCGTCGCGCAACCTCTGCAGCGTGGCGTGGGACGACCCGCCCTCCTCCACGGCCATCCTGCACGCGGCCTTCACCTCCTTGGCCCTCTCCCTCGTCTTTCTCCCGGCCTCGTCGCCGCCCATCAAACTCCTCACCGCGCGCTCCAGCTCGTCGGCCTGCACGAAGTTGTCCCTTCGCCTGTCCACCTCCAACGGCACCGCGACGCCCATCTCCGCCACGAGCTCGAACGCGTTCAGGTGCTGCTCCGCGTACCGCGGCCACGGCGCGAGCGGCACGCCGTGCCACAGCGCCTCCAGCGTCGAGTTCCACCCGCAGTGCGTCACGAAGCCGCCGACGGCCTGGTGGGCGAGCACCGCCTTCTGCGGCGCCCACTTAGGCCACACGAGCCCCCTGTCGTGGGTGCTCGCCAGGAACCCCGCGGGGAGGAGCGCGTCGAGGTCGGCGTCCGTCGGGTGCGGCGAGCCGGGGGCTGGAGGGCCGCGCAGCACCCACAGGAACCGGTGCCCGCTCCGCTCCAGCGCCGTCGCGACCTCCCGGGCCTTTGCGGCGTCGAAGCAGCCCAGGCTGCCGAAGCAGAGGAACGCCACCGACGCCGCCGGCTGCGCGTCGAGCCACCGTACGCAGTGCGCGTCGGACTCGGACACTTCCACGGCGCCGGCGAGGTCCATCACCGGGCCGATCGGGTACAGCGGCGGCGCCGCGCGTCCCGGCACGCACCGGTTCTCCGAGATCGCAGCGAGGATCCCCGGCTCGAGCTCCGCCACCGTGTTCACCACGACGCCGTCGAACTCCATGAACCGCCTGCCGTGGTACACGAACCACTTGTAGTTGGCGCTGTCCCTCCGCGCCAGGAACCCCGGGACGGACCGTGCAGGCACGGGCCGCATGCCCGGGACGTCCACCGCGCCGTCGAACGCCTCGAAGTCGACGTCCACCTCCTCCGCCAGCGCCGGCAGGCGCAGCGTGAGCGCGAGCAGCGCGGCGTTGGAGGTGAAGTAGACGTACGCCGGCACGGCGAGCTCGCGCGCGACGTCGAGCACGGTGGTCGCGAAGAAGTCGACGACGATCGCGGCCGCGCCGAGGTCCCGCGCCGCGGCCGCCACGTGCGGCTTCTGCAGCGCCATGTACCGCGACTTGAACTCCTGCGGGCCGGTGCAGCCCGCCGGGGGGTCCACGGCGGGGAGGCGGTGGAACTTCAGGCCGTCGACGCCGGCCGACGACTCCACGCGCCGGACGTGGGCGTCCACCTCCGCCGCCGACTCCGCCGTCGCTGGCCGCGGGATGAGGACCGTCACCGTGATGATCGACGACCGCGCGTCTCCGTCTCCGTCGTCGTCGTCGTTGTTTCCGGTGCCGTGAGGACGGCCCAGCAGCCGCTTCCCGGCTTCGATGAGCGACATGAGGTGGCCGGCGCCGGGCTCCGGGAGCAGGAGGACGTTAACATTGGCCATCCTTGCACTTCCACACACGTACACACACACCGTCCTATGGCAAGTGAAACACAGAGGGTCGTGCTCCTCTGTATATATCGGAAACGAAGCATTCGTGTCATGTGCAGCCCGGCCACAGAGCTCCTGCGGCAAACAAAAGATGCCCAACAGACGTCACGTCGCGAGATCGATTTCGTGCACGCGATTATTTCCACGGTGACTGCCTCTATAAAGGCTTCCACAATATGCATAAAAAGTGATACATAAGCTATAAAATATTTTTTGAAGTGAGTTATAACTATTGTGAGAGTTGTCAACAAGAAGAAAACAACAAAAGCTATCCATATCTAGGCCAAGCCATAAGGAATATAAAAATATTTTTTATCTCTTCTTTACTCTTTCATTGGTGATGGACAAATTTTTTATTTAAAAGTGAATTTTAATTGTTGCTTACATATTGTACATCTTATACACAATTAAAATCAACTTACACAAGGACCACTCTTATAGACAAAGTTAAAAATAACATTGTGATTGCCCTAAGTGTGAACGGGTCCGACTCATCTGCCGAATATCAGGCATGCATGGTGCAGAAACGCGCGCTTGTCGATCCATGGCTTTTCAAAAAAGAGAGCTGGTTGGCCGTCACCTCGATCGATACATTTGTTGGCGCATCTTCTGAACAAAGTATGTCGGGCTGTGTAGGAGCGACCACCGCTAGAAATTTGCTGACGCCTGGAAGAAGCTTCTGAATCACCATCTCCATTGTAGGTTGGTCAGATTTCTTCAGTAGAGGCCTCCATTTCTGCAAATTAGATACTCCCTGAAGTAAGATCTCAGCAGGTTTGCGCGGGAAAATGCCCTGTATAGACATTTTATTCCTCGTACTCCTTAAGGCCCAAGATATTCCTGCAAAGATAAACAAGTGGTTTCAACCCCCTGGGCCTCGACCACATTTCCTCCCACATACTGAAAGAAGACGGCATAGCCTCCCACCCCAGGCATTCTTTTATTGCACACCAGCAAAAGAAGGCCACCGGGCACTCAAAAAGAAGATGGTTCACATCTTCAGTATCTCTACACAAAGAACACAGGCCACTTCCCTTCCACTTGCGGTGCACCATTTGTTGCTTCGTTTGTATCCTATCCTGCAGCACCTGCCAAACAAAGATTTTGATCTTCAACAGTAGTCTACACTGCCATACTTTCAGCATCCATCTGTTCTGCACCCCGTTATGAGATAGGAAACTGTACAGAGAACGGGATGTAATAGTTTTTTTGAAACAAATCTACATATAGTTTTTTTATTTATAATTTATGTTTTCAATGTTTGATCATATCTTATCCAAAACGTCAAGAATTATGGTGCCGGAGGAAGTAGCTTTTACTCACTCCGTTTCAAAATATTAGGCTATATTTGGTATGCAGGATTCAATTCTTTTCCTACATTTTTTCTCTGTGTGAGGGCTTCTTTGAAACGCAGGATTTTTGTAGAAATTGTGCAAGAATTTTACAGAAATGAGTTCAATTTTACAGGAAAAACGCATGAATAGAAAAAATTTTCTTCAATCCAAAGGAGATCTGAAATTGAATTGATTCCTGTAAAATTCTTGCGTTCCAAACGGAGATTAAGCACTTTTAAATTTAGTCAAAGTGAAATTTTTATCACTTTGACTATTAACAATATAGAGTTAATAATGTTTTATCATGTTTCATCATGAAAATATACTTTTATATTAAAATTTATGTAATTTTTTAGATATTATTAATAAAAATTTTAAAAAATTGATCTTATCCAAACTTACCAATTATTATATTTTGAGACGAAGGTAGCTATTAGCACCTCCGGTTGGAATTCGTCTTGCTCGTCTGGCCGCCGGATCGATGGCCGCCGGGCGCGAGCACGGCCGATCAGTCCTGCCAGGCCTGTAGTGTTGATGACATGCGCAATGACTTCTTCGAGAAGAGCTGCGGTGAAAACATCACGTTGCCTATCTACTTGTACTAACATAATTCAACGAGTACTACACTACTACCATTTGCTATCAGTCAGCAAAATGACTGGACCATGTTGCTGACTAATGAATGAATGCGCATCTACGGATAACCAATAAGTATGAATTCCCTGTAGGTTGATATGTCGACATCGAGACATTGTGGTTGTTTCAACAAGATGCATTTACCGGTGCATTCATTCCTCAATAACGTTTCTAGACTAGACCTAGAGTTTGTGCCGGGTACGCGTGCGCCGGCATCCGGCTGCGGTCTCCGCAGCTTCCACGGTGCGTCGGATGAATGATCCATTCCACCAACCGCGGAACAGCAAGAAGAGAAAACGCTGCTATGGTGGACTCGAGGACAGTGAGGACCCAAATGTTCCATCCGGAAAATGACAGCAGCGTTTTTGACTTGGCTATTGCGCTTGGCCTAACCGGAAGCTGCGGCGCTGGACCGGCATCAGGTACCTTGTTGCGACTCGTGGTAGGTGTAATTTGTTGTCAAAGGTACAAGATGTCCATTTTCATTGGTACTACTCACTCCTTTACTAAAATTGTTCTTGTTATTGATTTATAACATCAAATTTCACTATTTATTTTATACAAAATTTTTAATAAAAAATATATATATTGTTATAATTTATTTTATCATAAATTTTTTTAATTATAACTTGTAATTTTTATATTATACTTAATTTTTAAATAAAATAAATAATTTAAAATAATATTAAAAATTAACGATGACAAGGAAGAAAAAGGAGGACAAGGAAAGCAATTTTAGTCACGGTTTTGTCTCCACAGTCCAAAGTGCCGGTCACCGTCCGTCGTCCGCACACTTTTCCTGGTGCTGGTGCCACGGTTCACGCGACGAACAATCAAAGTGGATCGTATTCAGATTCGTACTTAGCCATATAATCACCTGGAGCGTCCAGTCCCGTCCAGCTGCATGGTGTAGAGCGAGCCAAGACGGCCAGTGAGCAAGACCGCGGGTGACTGGTGCGATGTCGACTCCCCCGGCGCTGGTGCTGCTGCCGGAGTGGGGCTCCGGGCACCTCATGCCCATGCTGGAGTCCTGCAAGCGCGTGCTCCTCCACGGCGGGGGCCGCGCCTTCTCAATCACCCTGCTCGTGATGCGCCCGCCCACCGCCGAGGCCACCTCCGAGGTCGAGGAGCACGTCCGCCGCGAGGGCGCCGCGGGTCTCGACATCCGCTTCCACCGCCTCCCGCCCGTCGACCCTCCCCGGGACGCCGTCGGCGTCGAGGAGTTCATCGCAAGGTACGTCGAGCTCCACGCGCCGCACGTCAGGGACGCCCTCGTGGGGATGGCGCGCCCCGTCGCGGCCCTCGTGCTGGACATGTTCGCCGCGCCCTTGGTCGACGTCGCGCGCGCGCTCGGCGTGCCGTCGTATGTATTCATGTCGTCCACCGGCGCCATGCTCGCGCTTATGCTGCACCTGCCCGTGCTCCACGAGGCGGTGAAGGTGGAGTTCGACGAGGTGGACGGGGAGGTGCACGTGCCGGGCCTGCCGCCGCTGCCGCCGGACGCCATGCCGTGCCCCGTGGTGGACAAGAAGAGCCCCAACTACACCTGGTTCGTGCGGCTCGGCGAGAGGTTCATGGACGCCACGGGGATCATCGCGAACACGGCGGACGAGCTCGAGCCGGGGCCTCTCGCGGCGATCACGGAGGGCCGGTGCGTGCCCGGCCGCCCCACGCCGCCGGTGTACCCGATCGGGCCCGTGCTGTCACTCGGCAGCAGCAGCAGCGCCAAGAAAGACCCCTCCGAGCCGTCGCACGAGTGCATCGCGTGGCTGGACACGCAGCCGCCGGCGTCGGTGGTGTTCCTCTGCTTCGGGAGCATGGGCTGGTTCGAGCCGCCACAGGTGGTGGAGATCACGGCGGCGCTCGAGCGGTGCGGCCACCGCTTCCTGTGGGTCCTCCGAGGTCCGCCCGTCGCCAGCTCGGACGCCGGCGCGCCGGACGGGTCGGAGCACCCGACGGACGCGGACCTGGACGCGCTGCTCCCCGACGGGTTCCTGGCCAGGACGAAGGGCACGGGGCTGGTGTGGCCGACGTGGGCGCCGCAGAAGGCGATCCTCGCGCACCCCGCCGTGGGCGGCTTCGTGACGCACGGCGGGTGGAACTCCGTGCTGGAGAGCCTGTGGCACGGCGTGCCGATGGCGCCGTGGCCGCTGTACGCGGAGCAGCACCTGAACGCGTTCGAGCTCGTGAAGGACATGGGCGTCGCCGTGCCGCTGCGCGTGGACAGGGCGCGGGACAACTTCGTGGAGGCCGCGGAGCTGGAGCGCGCGGTGCGGAGCCTGATGGGCGGCGGCGGCGACGAGTCCGGGAGGAAGGCGAGGGCGAAGGCCGCGGAGATGAAGGCCGTGTGCAGGAAGGCCGTCGAGATGGGCGGGTCGTCGTACGCGGCGCTGCAGAGGCTCTCCGCGGCGCTGCACTACGGCGCCGCGCTTCCGAAGTGTCCGTAGTAAAACCTCGTCTGTGTGTTTGATACTCCTAATTTGAACAGTGGCCATCTTAATTGTAGTATCACGTGTTGCATGTCTCCAACGTCGGCGTCTCTTCTGGTTGTACCATGGAGATACGGGTATGCTTGGCCACTTGGGGACACTCGCATAGCCTCCGTATCGTTGAAACTTGAAGGCTGCAGTTGGAAAGTTGCGGTTGTTCGGCAATCGGCACTACCGCGGCTACGGTGAATTCAGGCGACATAGGGTGTGTTTGGGAACGAACCAGGGCCGAGCCGGTGTGAACGGGTCTTTGAAAAGCTGAAATTTTATATAAATGGTATAAGATTTTATAGAAAAAAATATAGGGTTCAGAAAAAACTGCCTAGCATAGTATATTGTACTACTTCCATCCTTAACTTCTTACTCTCTCCATCACAATAAAAACTTATTTCTACCTTTTGTTGACTTCAAATTTTATCAAT
This sequence comes from Zoysia japonica, assembly GCA_001602275.1. NCBI lineage: Eukaryota > Viridiplantae > Streptophyta > Magnoliopsida > Poales > Poaceae > Zoysia > Zoysia japonica. The sequence continues at coordinate 601,437 of BCLF01000060.1, read as the reverse complement.
GATTTTTATAGATTAATTAAATGTAAAAATCTAGTATTTGTACTTTTAAATTCATCAAAACAAATACTTTCATAATATATACAATTTATATTATTTAAATTAAATTTATCAAAATTATTGATCAAAGTTGAAGTCAACAAAACTTAAAAATAAATTTATATGGGGATGGAGGGAGTAACACTTTTGATTTTTATCCACCATAGGTGATTGTTCATCTTATTAAAAAAATCATAAATATAAAAACAAAATAGTCATGTTTAAAGCATCTTTTATGATAAAATAAATAATATTTATACAAATTTTTTTAATAAGACAGAGAGTCAAATATGACATATAATAGTAATTGTCTAGAATTTAGGGACCGAGGTAATATTACATATCAACACAGTCATATTATATTTTTTTAGTGGAAACATATTTATAGATCCATTTGCATACGATATTGCTTTAATTTAAAAAATTTAGAATACCAAATGTAAAATGAAAACATGAAAATTTGGGGGGGTGGGTGGGGCCCTGTCACTGTGCAAGGGCACAGGCGCAGGCCCCATGCTCGGGCACAGTGTTATCGCAGAAACTAGTCTAATTTTCGTGATTTTCTGTGAAACCGGTCCGACTTCACCGAACGATTTGTTTTTGTTTTAAAAAATTAAAAAAATTCGAAATTTTTTGGAATTTTGAAAACCAATCGATAAATTGATAAAACAAAAGAATAATCTGATGGATTTAAAACTTTGAAACCTGAAAACCGATAAAAACCGATCGATAATCTGATAAAACCACTTGATAAACCAAAAAACCAATCAGTTTTCAATCAAATTTCGTTCAAATTTTGATTTTACGATTTGAAAGGACTTTTGTCCGATTTTTAAAATTTTAACGATTTTTATGAAACCTACTCGGGCCCGTTTTACCGTTCAAACCATAACCAAAACCCTGCTCGAGCATGGGAACGATTAAAATCGGCTTATGGGCGGGAAAAATCCAAAATCCCACCCAAATGCTATCCAGCGTAATCGGCGTATCTGAAAATCGGCGGCGAGAATCCCGAATGCATGCGGTCCTCGATTCTCTCCACCCCGGCCTCCACTAGGCGGGTCAGAAAAAGCGAGCTTTTTTTCTCCACTACCCTCTCGAGTCTCGACTCTCCCTCACTGCTCCTCTCGCATCCGTGACAACCTTCCTGGCTCCCCTTCTCTCCAAATCTGAGCAGCGGCTGCAGCGCACCCCCAAATCGAGCTCAAGCCGGCCTCCACGTCGAGCTCCCGCTGGCCCCCACGTCGAGCTTCCAGCGGCCCCCTGCTTCCCGGACCCGTGCGCGCGGTCGCAGCTCGCAGTCGCGGCGCGCGGTCCCCAGGTGGCGCGGGCAGCTGCGCCACCGGCCCCGCGTCGAGCTCCCACCGGCTCAAGACGTGCACACCAGCGGCCTGCCTGCCCCCGACGTGCTGCCCGGCGTCCGGCCCTCGTCCCTGCTCACTGCCTCGCTGCTCCGGGTGACGGCCCTGCTCCCTGCCTCAGCGCCCCAGCTCCCTGTGTCAAGTGAAAATTGTTCCAGGTAAACGCCTTGCTCAACTCCCTATCTGTGCTTGATGGAGAAGCAGGCAAAGGTTGTGGCTGTGTCAAGTGAAAATTGTTCCAGGTAAACGCCTTGCTCAACTCCCTATCTGTGCTTGATGGAGAAGCAGGCAAAGGTTGTGGCAAAATGGGATTCCTTTGCCGCTAAGATTTTCAATGATATTTGTGTGGAAGAAGTTCTTGCCCAAAATCGGCCGCAGCAATGTTTGAATGGTGTGGGATATGCAAACCTTGTTAGAAAATTTTATGAGCGTACCAAAAGGCCATACAATAGAGGACAAATGAAAAACCGGTGGGATATATTGAAGAAAAAATATACTCAGTGGAAGACTTTGAATATTAGAGCTACTGGATTGGGGAGAGATCCTGCTACCGGTTGTATTGTAGCTGACGATGATTGGTGGGAGGAGCAAAATGCAGTAAGTCAACATTCCAATCCTATTTGTATGGAAACTGTAAATGTTATTGTCTCAACGAATTGGGTAATGGTAGTTTGTTTATGATTTTCAGGCAATGCCAGGCTGTATCTACTTCAAGACTGCACCACTTGAGCATGAGGATCAAATGCGCATAATGTTTGAAAGTGTTATAGTTACAAATGAGACTTCCTATGTTCCAACTGGTGGAGCCATTGTTGATGAACATGGAGAGGACAATATAGAGGATGTTGTTCCTGCTCATGGGGAGTATGGTGGTGCTGCACCTCAACCTCCAACAAGTTCAGAGAGAAGGGCTGAAAAAAGGTCCGCTCCTTATTCTCCTAAAGGAAAGAAAAAGAAGTCTTTTACGGATCACTGCATGAAGCGTTTGGTTAATGCATATGAGATGAAAGCTCAAAGCAGTAAAACTTCAGCTATTTCACAAGTGGTAGATCCAGTGAGACAGGAGATAGGAAATATGCTGAATCAAGTGATCATGGACGGGGCTGAGGAAGGGAGTGATGAACATTTCTATGCCACACAACTTCTTCAAAAGAAAGAGAACCGTGACGTTTTCATTACATTGAAGACACCAAATGGGAGGCTGAATTGGCTGAGGAGGGCTTGGGAGAACAGGAAGAAGAATTAGAACAGGGAGAAGAGGAAGAAGAATTACAAGATCCAGTTGAGTGCTTTAACATGTTTCGAATGTCAAGGTCAGTTTTCTTACACCTTCATAACACGTAGGTGCAAAATTATGGACTGAGATCAGGTAGAAGATTTTGCAGTGAAGAAGCATTAGAAATGTTTCTATGGGCTTGTGGTGCACCTCAGTCTTTTAGACAGTGTAAGAATAAGTTTCGTCACTCTTTAGAAACTATTAGTAAGAAGTTTTCACATGTCCTTGCTTCTGTCATGAGATTGGCTTTTAACATTGTAAGACCGAAAGATCCACAATTCAGTGTAGTTCATCCTAAGTTGCATGAAGCAAGGTTCTGGCCTCATTTCAGAGATTGCATAGGTGCAATAGATGGTACACATATACAAGTGACTGTGCCTTTAAATGAACAACCAAAATACATAGGTCGACATGGGTATCCTTCACAAAATGTCATGGCTGTCTGTGACTTTGATATGAGATTCACATTTGTTGACACTGGTTGGCCTAGTTCTGTTCATGACATCCATTTTTTATTGGATACACTTCTCACATACAAGGATCAATTCCCACATCCTCCTGATGGTAAGAGCCATTCATGTTGTCATGTAGTATTATGAAAATTGTACGTGATTTTATCATAATATTTAAATATAATATGCAGGTAAGTATTATCTTGTCGATTCTGGATACCCTAACAGAAAAGGGTTTCTTGCACCATACAAAGGTCAAAGATATCATGTTTCTGAATAGCAACATGGTCACCAACTTGTGGGATTGAAAGAAGTGTCTAATCATGCGCACTCATCCCTTAGAAATGTGATTGAGCGATCATTTGGAGTTCTAAAGATGAAGTGGCGCATTCTTTTGAACTTGCCTAGCTATCCTGTTAACAAACAATCTAAAATATAATTGCTTGCATGGCTCTCCATAATTTTATTAGAGATCATGATTTATAGGACTTGGATTTTGAATCAGATGTCCAAGGTGATGAAGATCATCCAACTGGACCTAGCACGGATGATGGGAGTGTTTTGACTTACAGGTAAAAGTAAAACTATGAGTCCAGGCATAGTGAATCACAAAGTAGGCGAGAGAGAGACAGGAACAAGAAAAATAGGTCCACAGAAGTTTTGTTTTGTCCTTGTGGATTGGAGGGAAAGAGGTGGGCTGACATATGAATTTTTGGTCCATGGGACATCGAAAAGGCCATTTATGTTTGGTGAGGATATTATTTATTACTCCATCCAATTTTAAAATATTGACGTCGTTAATTTTTAATATCAACTTTTATCATTCATCTTATTCAAAAATTTTATTCAAATATGTAAATTAGTAGTTGTGTTTTAAATACTATTAATGATAAAATAAAATATATTATATTATATTTATGATAATCTTTTGAATAATATTAGTGGTTAAAGTTGATATTAGAAGTCAATTTTTAATATTTTAGAACCGGAGGGTATTACTGTACAGATACTTTTCACAATGTATTCTGCCGATAAAGCTTACCATTGGCTTCCAAATAAACAGTTAAAAGGGGCTTAAGGGTTTGTTTGGCACCATTGTAATTTTGGGGGTAGATTTTATAGTCCGGATTGTAAAAAAAAAATGATGAGGGTGTTTGAAGGCCAAATTATATAATCTGTTTTTAGGTACTTGCATAACTTATCTAATTACTCGTTTACCATTTATTTTTTTAAAAAATAAACATTTTGGTTCTCGCCATTTTTCAAATGATTGCAAACAACACTATGGATTCCTGTACATGCTTCCTTTTTTTATGTATCGTGCTATACAATGCACGTTATGTCTGGGAGCTGTCGTACGAAGGAACCGCGGCTTGTAATTCGATTTTAAATAAAAAATAAATAACCGATGGCATGGTGTTGAAATTATCTCAGAATTTAAAAAGATAATTTGTCTTTTGCCATCTATAATCAGATTTTAGCTGAATTGTGGTAGTTAATGAGATTTTAAAATATATCTAGCTCTAAAAAAATCTGAATTGTTTGGCACCATGTCGTGTCTGAAATTAGACCGTCACGGCAGTTGACCCCGATCCATCGATGCCGATCAAGTTTCAGACGCGGCGCGCGCGTGGGCTCCCCACAAAGCGATAGCTGTTGGCCACCGATCGTGCTCGTAACCACTCTGTCTCACTCCACTATTCTAGATTCGAGAAAAACGCGTCCAAGAAGAAGAAATCGAAGCCGAAAGTCGTCGAGCCGATCAATTCCATCCATGGCGACGATTCCGACCGTGGTGCTGCTGCCCGTATGGAGCGTCGGCCACCTCATGTCCATGCTGGAGGCCGGCAAGCGTCTGCTCGCCCACAGTGCCCGCGCGCTCTCCCTCACCGTGCTCGTCATGCAGCCGCCGACGGAGCACCACGCGTCGGAGGTCGCGCGCCACATAGGCCGGGAGGAGGCCTCGGGCCTCGACGTCCGCTTCGTGCACCTCCCGGCCGTCGCGCGTCCGACGGACTTCGTGGGCATTGAGGATTTCGTCTCCCGGTTCGTGCAGATGCACGCGCCGCACGTCAGGGCGGCCATCTCCGGCCTGACCTCCCCCGTGGCCGCGCTCGTCATGGACTTCTTCTGCACCACGATCATCGACGTGGCCCGCGAGCTCGCCGTGCCCGCGTACGTCTACTTCACCTCCAACGCTGCGATGCTCGCGCTCTTCCTGCGCCTGCCGGCGCTCCACGACGAGGTGACGGTGGAGTTCGAGGAGGTGGAGGAGGGCGCCGTGGACGTGCCGGGGCTCCCGCCGGTCCCGACGTCGAGCCTCCCGACTCCGGTGATGGACAAGAAGAGCCCGAATTACACGTGGTTCGTGTTCCACGCCAGGCGCTTCGCGGAAACCAACGGCATCATCGTCAACACGGCGGCCGAGCTCGAGCAAAGCGTGCTTGATGCCATCGCCGACGGCCGGTGCACGCGCGGAGTTTGTGCACCGGTGGTCTACCCCATTGGCCCGGTCATCGCGTTCGATCCGGCCCCGGAGGAGCCGCACGAGTGCGTGCGGTGGCTCGACGCGCAGCCTCCGGCCTCTGTGGTGTTCCTCTGCTTCGGGAGCGGAGGGTCCTTCTCCGCGCCGCAGGCGCACGAGATGGCTCACGGCCTGGAACGCAGCGGGCACCGTTTCCTCTGGGTGCTGCGCGGCCCGCCGGCGCCCGGCGCCCGGGCGCCCTCGGACGCGAACTTCGACGAGCTGCTCCCGGAAGGTTTCCTGGAGCGGACCAGAGACAGAGGACTCGTGTGGCCAAAGATGGCGCCGCAGAAGGAGATCCTCGCGCACGGCACCGTGGGGGGTTTCGTGACGCACTGCGGCTGGAACTCGATCCTCGAGAGCCTGTGGTCCGGCGTGCCGATGGCGCCGTGGCCGCTCTACGCCGAGCAGCACCTGAACGCGTTCTTGCTGGTGGACTACCTGGGCGTCGCCGTGGCGATGACTGTGGACAGGAAGAGGAAGAACTTCGTGGAGGCGGCGGAGCTGGAGCGAGCGGTGAAGACGTTGATGGGTGACGGCGAGGAGGCGAGGAAGGCCAGGGAGAAGGCCAGGGAGATGAAAGCTGCGTGCCGGAACGCCGTTGAGGTTGGTGGCTCGTCCCACGCCGCGCTGCAGAAGCTTTCCGAGGAGCTGCACAAGGGTGCGGTGGTCGACGTGCGCAGAAATGAGGCTGAAGGATGATGATTCTTTCTTTCCACCTCTGCTATTCTGTGTTCCTGGGTACCACTACCAGATTGTCATCCGTTCTTGTCTCGTGCACTCTGTTCTACGTGCCCATGTCGCTTGCATATATGTCAGCAACAAAAAATAAACAATGTTGCGCAATTGTGGCAACGTTGGCCACGTTTGCATTATACATTCCCAGCCACTGCTTGCGATTACAGCAAATAATGCTTGCAAGTTGCAACAATTTTTCAAAACTTTAAATTAGCTGGTTTCCACATGGAAAGAGTGTGGTGAAGAAATCAACTTGTGTCTAAGAGCAACTTCAACATATACCTAAATTTATTGTACGTAAATCTATATTTGAGTCATTGGTAAATCAAAATTGGCATGCTCAACAAACACAACCACACATGTTCAGCAGTAACATACATATCCACGTAAACATACCATCTAACAAAAGAAAAATGCATGGCCAACAAACACAATCACACATGTTCAATGATAACATCTTAGTTACATATCCATAGAAATGTGCTATCTAGACATGTTGAAAAACAAGAATAAAACCCTATAATCAACACTATCAAGCATTAAACCATTAAACCATGCTGCCAATCTCCCTCTACCAAAACTTTTTCCTCTTTCTCTTCCTCTTTCCCTTCCAATTGGTGGCTGTCGTCCTTCCTTATCACTTACATTTGAACTTGTAAGTCACACTTAGTAAGAGGTAAAATTTGTTAGACACATAGATATGTTGAAAGCACATAAACAAGACAAATTTAAATCTGAAAAAATGGACCAAAAATGAATGACTATTGAATACAACAAATTTCTTAGATGTGTGTGCAGCACTTGCTTCATTATTTGCAAGTCCAGATGCATTTTCAGCTGAAGCAATGTTTCTCTTTTTGTCGAGCTGTGAGGCCTCTTTGACAATATTTCGCCGTGGCCAAATCCTTGACACTCGGAGCACTTCATTCTTTTCTTTGTTCCAACCTCATCGGAGCTCTAAAACTTTCTTTCGCGCCCACCCGTAGCCACCCAGGCTCGCGTCCACCTACAGCCGCCTGGCCTGGTTCGGCCGCTCGCCCGCGCGATCGCTCGGCCGCTCACGCGCC
>BCLF01000060.1:562900-588683 GCA_001602275.1 Zoysia japonica | reverse complement strand
TAAAAATAGATAAAATAAATTATTTTAATATTTAACTTGTGTAACTATACTTTAATAGCATCTATTTCAAGTTCGCACCTGCCTTGGGCACCGCACGGGACAGCCTCCGGCCAGTCACAGGCATCCAAGCATGGCAAAGGTGCATGCCGCCAGCCTGGTTGAGGCGCATGCACCCTTCCAATCAGCCTCCATATCAGTAGGATGTATGAAGGTGATGGAATGGGAATCTCATACCGTTTCCCTATCTAAGCCATCAATAGTGCAGCAAGTTGTTCAAATATTAGAGGTGTCAAGCTTAGCGAAGCTTGATCTGGGCAACGAGTATTGGGTTCAAGTTCAGGTGTGGAGAAGATCCCGAATGGTAGGGTGGAGGTACCAGGCATGAAATATTTGAGAGCCTACATTTGGCATGAAGATATTGATCTGCACGCACTCCTTCGGTTTCTAAATTATTGACACCGTTGATTTCAGATATCAACTTTAACCATTTGTCTTCTTCAAAAAATTCGATGAATATTATATATTTTGTTATAATTTGCTTTATTATCAAAATAGTTATAATTATCAACTATAATTTTACACATTTGAATTAATTTTTTGAATAAGATGAGTGGTCAAAAGTTGACGTCTGAAGTCTAACGGTATCAATAATTTAGTAACGGAGTGAGAAATTAGAACATCTCTAAGAGCTCTAAAAAGACGACCTTAACAGATACTTTTTTTATCAGCCTAAAATTTTTAAGGCATATTTTTTTCTCTTGCTCTAAGAAATCTCTTTAAAGGGGTCCATAAATTATATGAATTAGGCCTAAGGCAGCTGGAGGTTTGTCCCCCTTGTTTTTTTATTTCTGGATGGCACAGCTCTCGGTCTCCTCCGCGTGAGCCACCAGCCATCGCAACAACATGCGGCTGGCATTGGCTTGTGTTGACACAAAATTTGGCAGGCTCAAAGATATGACATAAAGATTAATTCAAATGACAATAAATAGAATACTCGCTTTGAAAATTCATCCAAAATAAAAGTAAAAGAAATTTAATATTATTTTTCATGCACCATGAAACAAACACCTATAGTGAAATAAATAAAAGCGTCTCACAAGATGCGGATGAGCACACATAGTTCAATATTTGAACACTAAAAATAAAAATATTAAAAATCATGCAGAGTTAAAAGTGATCGTCTTAATATGAATGACACCGCCTTGTCCTCATATGAATGACACTTATATATAGACCTTGCCACAAAGTCAAATGAGTACGTATATACACGGAGCCGTTTGCAAACATGGCCGGACACTAATTAAGCCCTTGCTTTAATTATGATGATCAGCCCTCCTGGTTGCGGTCCAAAGAGCTGCACGCGCACCTGATCTACAAAACCCAATGACCAAAAATATGCACTGGAGCAATATATCTCCACGGTTCGCAGGCTTACAACCGTTGCCGCTTAAAGTTGTGGTTAGTAAATAAACAAATCATTTTCAAATGGAGGCATATTCCGTACAAACCGAGCACATCCCGCAGGCACTCGGGCGAACTAGGCTACTGGAAGAGCGCACGTACGTAAGGCATCTCGCCGGAAGGCTGCCGCTACACCGCAAGAAGAGCGTCTGCTGTTCGTCTGCAAAGTGCAAGTCCCGTCATCTACAAGAGCTAGCTTGTGGTACGTTGGTTCTGTGAAGGGGAGAAATTCATGCCTTCACGCAGGTGATCCGGACAGTTTAAGGCTAATTACAAACTCAGCGCTGTCTGATTCATTCGTGCTCTTCATGCTTCAGACTCATATGAGTTAAAAAATCTACTCCTCCACTCCTGTTGTTGGGATCCTTTGACTCAAAACATCACTAAGAAGATCTCATTTGTCAGTTTCACCAACGAGTATAAATCACAGTGAGATGATAAAGACCTTATTAGTCAGTTTGATCATCGAGTACAAATTACGATGAGATGATGGACACCCTGTTTGTCAGTTTGGCTATCAAGTACAAACTACGACGGGATGGATGCCTTGTTTCTTCAGGTTGGTCCTTTGATACGGATCAAGAGCAAGTGCCAAAAAAATCATGCTGAAAGTGATAAGAGTTTCGGTGGTCAGTATCAAAATATATCTGCCGATGTATGTAAAATCATGTCGTGTTGCATTCAGGCTACTCCCAGCATGTGGATCTTCAGATTAGTTGCCATAAGCGTAGCAGTGATCTATGGTCTGTTTGGTTGTCTGTATGACTCAACCTTGGCTCGTACGTAGTGAGACAGGTTCACTGTGATAGGCTGAACGCATACATGATGATATGTTTGATTGGTTACACATAAGGAGCCAGTATGAAAAGAAACTGTGTTTTGTTGACTGCATGAATACATAATATATTGGTTCAAAATTAAAAATAAATACCAAATAATGATAATTTTAATTTTAATAAATAACATGATACTTAATATATTATATTAAATATTAATATAAATTAAGTAATTTAAATATTATTAAATATGCACTAATTAATAGTTAATTATTTTGCTAGTGATGCATCCCACGAGCTTGGCTTTGGATTTCATCCACGTTCCCAATGAGCCGGGCTGAGGAGGCTCTCTCGCATGAGCAGAGCCACGCTCCAGCACCCATGCAAGCAACCAATCACTGGTTAGCTACATGCGACCAACCAGGCCAACTTCGATGCGGGCAACCAAACGCACCCCTAAGCACAGCACATCTGCACCATAATTAGTTGCCTTGATTAGGCCTTCGGTCTTCTTAGGATCAAAGTAGAAATAACAGTAATAGAGTAAATTTCACAAAACTACAGTTAGTTTATGAATATTATCACAAAACTACAGATTTAAATCATAGTTTCAGAAAACTACAGATTTGCTACAGTAAATTTCAAACACATTGCATAAAATCTATAGTTTTGTGATAATGAGTATAAAATCTGTAGTTTTGTGATAATTTGAGTATAAAATCTGTAGTTTTGTGACAAATTAGATTCAAAATCTGTAGTTTTCTAAAATTATAGTTTAAATCTGTAGTTTTGTGATAATTTTGATAAAATACTTATAGTTTTGTGAAATTTACTCATAATAGTAATACTATCATCTGGAAATGGTTGCATACATATCATCATGTTGAGCATAGAAATTAGGTGCTACCAAATTAGAAGTATAAGATTAACAAACGATGACCCCTGTCTTGCACCATCATGCATGCAAGCTAAAAAAAAAGGAGAAAATAAACTAGCCTTCGCATAGCTTCCGGTCAGGCTGCACAAAGGAATCATGATATTAACATGTAAGCTAAGCCCTGCCATGTTAATGATGTAAAAAGGATGCTCGTGACCATTTAACCACGCCAATAAACAATGTGTGCATGTAGCAGTGTGTTATATGTTCATTGTCCCTAAAATTCTCTTATAAACAGTACTAGCGTCAGCTTAGATAAAAGAACAGTTAAATACATATGCTCATGTCTTACTCTATGCTTAATGCTAGCTCAAACATATCCTGTCATACATACGGGCTGACAGAAAACTAAGAAAAAATAATCATCTAACTAGATTGCATATATAAACACGCTAGGTATATACTTCTACCGTTAATCAAATCACCACCTCGGTAGTAAATAAACTAAACTATAGTATCATAAACCAAACAACTATGCATGACGGCCAAATCACAAAGTTAAAACCAAATAAACTATCACTTCATACATACGTGAGAATATGTAGTGTTACGGTAAAATAAGGGGAATATTATGATATTCCGCCTTATCCGCGCATGGGCCATTCAACTGAGCGCGTTATGCCATATATGAATTATTTAAAGAAATTTCAAGCCATCTAGCATATCTACATGGTAAAATATATGTTGCGCACAAGCGTTGAAAACATTTATGTGCATGTACATATACATTAGAAATATGTCCAATTAAGTTTTTCGTCAAGCATTCATACGAGACGACAATATTGAAGATTTATTTTCATTTTATAGTTTTGTAATAGTAATATGCTGCAACCATCATGTAATTTTTTTATGTTGAAACTATTAATCAGGGATTTTCTCTTCAGAGATGTAATTAACATAATTTTATGTAAATATAAGAATTATGTAAGTAGAAACTCGCAATACCTAAAATTTATTTTTTCACATATATCAAATTTAAACCAAATTCAAACTTATCTCTTTAGATGAGGAGGCGCGTCGCCATCAACTTGTCTCGGCTCAAATTGATGAGTGGTGTCTGCGCGACAAGAGTGAGCCGCGTAAGCTGCGCATGTTTCATCGAAGCCTGTCGAAGCTATTATAGCATCTCCAATGGTCTCCTTAAAAAAAATCACCCAAAAAGATGTATTTTGGGGTCAGCAAAAAAATTTTGGAGCCAATTTTAATCATCTTCTCCAATAATTCTCTAAATATGTCTCAATATAATTTAAACTTAGGACAAGTCAGCAATTGGTTCCACAGCTGGTTGCATGCGAATTGAAATTAGGGACCTCAAAAAATTCCACAGATAAACCTCCGAAGAGAGGAATTGTTGGGGAGTCGGGAAAGTAGAGAGGGTTTAGCTAAGTTGTTGGTGTAGAATTTTTATATTATTTTCTTATACTTTGATTTAGGGATTAATACGAGCTTTTGAAGAAGCTCTTATAGTTGGAGATGATCTAATTCCACGTTCATATTACTGTTCAACCTCTCACGTGTCATTGATACATCGGCATAAATTTCTCTCTTAAATTCAGAGGACACCGATCACATGTTGCCTCACAGGATTGTCCCATGATTTCAGCCATTATTGAATGTTAGCTAAAATCCCAGTCTGAGAACAGTGGCCTGTCATCTGAGAGCTACAGTACAACAGAAAAGTAATCCTAACCGTAGATCTCACCAAACCAATCCAAAACACGGTTGGAATTTGGGTCTCAGAATTTAAACATATTACATCGCTAGCCGTTCTTGTTTATTGGCTGGCAACGAGGTGGACATATCTCTCCGAACTTTATAAAAGCAGGCCGTTAACACGCTTACCCATAGCTCGCTCGGAGACGACAGACATATTATCTCCCATCCGCCAATGGCGAAACCCACGGTCGTCTTGGTGCCTGTCTGGGGTATCGGGCACTTCGTGCCCATGCTCGAGGCCGGAAAGAGGCTGCTGGCGCGTAGCGGCCGCCGGCTCACGATCACCGTGGTCATCATGCCGGCACCGACGGCAAAGTTGGCGTCCGAGATCAATGAGCAAATGCAGATGGATGAAGCTGAGGACCCCGACATCTGTTCGCTCCGTGTCCCTTTCGTCGCGCCCCCGACCGGCTGCTCGGGAATCGAGGAGTTCGTCACCACCTACGTGCAGCTGTACGCGCCTCACGTCAAGACGGCCGTCTCCGGCTTGACGTGCCCGGTGGCCGCGGTCGTCTTTGACCTCTTCTGCACGGCGCTGCTCGACGCGACCAAGGAGCTCGGCGTGCCGGCCTACGTGTACATGATCTCCAACGTTGCGATGTGCGCTCTCATGCTTCGGTCGCCGGCGCTGGACGAGGAGGTGTCCGGCGAGTTCGAGGAGATGGATTGGGTGGACGTGCCGGGGCTCCCGCCAGTGCCACCATCCTGCCTCCCGACGGGACTGGAGAACAGGAAGATCCAGACGTACCAGTGGTTCCTTTATAACGGCAGGCGCTACATGGAAACAAACGGCATCATCATCAACACCGTAGCAGAGCTCGAGCTGCGCGTGCTCGCGGCCATCGCCGACGGCCGGTGCACACGAGGAATCCACCCCCCTGCGGTGTATACCGTAGGTCCTGTGGTACGATTCACTTCTTCACCCACAGCCGACCACGAGTGCGTCCGGTGGCTTGACTCGCAGCCTCAAGCATCGGTGCTGTTCCTGTGTTTCGGAGGAGGTGGGTTCTCCACCATGCCACAGGCTCACGAGATAGCACACGCTCTGGAGCGCAGCGGTCACCGCTTCCTGTGGGTGTTACGTGGCCAGCCAGCTCCCGGGACCAAGCAACCGACGGACGGCAACCTCGATGAGCTGCTCCCGTCGGGTTTCCTGGAGAAGATAAAGGAGAGAGGACTGGTGGTGGCCTAAACGGGCGCCGCAGAAGCAGATACTGTCGCACGCTGCTATAGGAGGCTTCGTCACGCACTGCGGCTGGAACTCGATCCTCGAGAGCCTGTGGTTCGGCGTGCCGATGCTGCCGTGGCCGCACGGCGCGGAGCAGCACTACAACGCGTTCTTGCTGGTGGCGGAGATGGGTGTCGCCATGGAGATGGTGGACAGGAAGAAGAGCAACTTCGTGGAGGCGGCAGAGCTGGAGCGAGCGGTCAGGGCGCTCATGGACGGCGGCGAGGCGGCGAGCAAGGTGAGGGACAGGACCATGCAGATCAAGGCCGCGTGCCGAGCTGCTGTCGAGGAGGGCGGGTCGTCGTGCCTTTCGCTGCAGAGGCTCTGCGAGGTGCTCGTGGATGGCGCGGTGCCACCGAAGACTTGATGTGGACACCGTTCGTAGCGTTCTGTGTGTTGCTTTCACGTGCCAGTGCACAGATGCCGTGTGCCACGTTCTCTGGTTTTTTTATGTTCCTGCTCATGTGAGGGACCGGAACTTGGGAGGTGTTTGGTTGGATGAATTGCAACGTATTTGCATTGCAGTCTAATACTATTACGTTAAAATATATTTGTTTTAACTTACCCTGTAATCACATTTCAACCTATTCTATCCCCGAAACACCCCATCCCTCACCGTATTCACATCCATTACAGAGCAGTGAATTGTGCACGTCCACCCGAGTCCGACAGCGTGGTCCTCCTCCCCGCCGGTGCCGCGGCGCGACCCACTTTGCCATCGACGCACCACTTCTCCTTGCCGGTGTGACGCTCTTGCTCCCCGCCAGCGCAACGCTCTTTCTCCCCACTGGGCGATGCGCGCTCTTCCTCCCCACCGGCCTGCCCCTCCTCCATGTCGAGCGACGCGTGCTCTTCCTCCCCTCTCCCCCCACCGCGACGACAGGTGACGACCGTCAGGTTCCCCACCGGCGCGACACCCATCGTCCCCTCCAGAGTGCCCCTCCTCCCCTCTGGCGTGCCTTCCAATTCCCAGGACCACTACCCGTAACAACTAACCACCGATCTGGACAAAAAAAAAAAAATCTCGTGCCAGCAGTATTGAACTCATCCCATTTCTAAGAGGAGCCCATACCAAAAGTAAGTGTTGAAACCCAAAAATCGTTAGACCACCGGAGTGTTCGGTACAATGCTGAGTATCCGGCAATCTCTCTCGGGTTTGAGGCATTTAGCCCACCGGAGTGTCCGGTATAATGCCGGACTATCCAGCAAGTTCTCTCGGATTCCGATTTTACACACCGGACCATCCGGCATAGTGCCGGACTGTCCGACAAACCCTCTCGAGTTGCAGTGTTTTGCACACCGGATCATCTGGCATAGTGCTGGACTGTTCGATAAACCCTGTCAGGTTCGGGTATTTTACATACCGGACCATCCGACACAGTACCGAATTATCCGGCAAGCCCTCTCGGGTCCGGAAAGATTGCACGACGGGCCATCCAGAACGGGACCGGAGTGTTCGTTGATCAGAGTGTTCGGCAAAGTGTCAGACTGTCCGATAGTGTCGATTTAGGAAGTTTTTGGGTAGATCAAATCTATTTTTTTTAATGAACTGGAGGGGGGAGACCCCTACAGAGTATATATATTAATATAAAACAGAGTATCTACAATAACTGAAAATGAAAAGAAACAACCAAAGAAAAAGAAAGTAAACAACACTATGGAACCGATGAGAGCCAGCTCTTGATCTCTTCTGCTAAAGAATCTTTAGTTCTATAAGTCAGGAGGAACAGTTCTTTTTTGAATCTTTCTTTGCAGTTCTCTACAACTGGGTCAATTTGATTAAACAGCCAATTATTTCTTGTCACCCATATACTCCAGCACATCAAAATGATAATGTCCTTGAAGAAAGAAACTTTGAGTTTTTCCCTCAGATATTGAAAAGTCTGTAAAGGCTGTAAGTGTGAAGGCATTGTGATACCAATTGAATTCCAGCAAGCTTTTGCAAAATTGCATCTAATGAATAAGTGACGCCGAGTTTCTTCTTTTTGCCAGATGCATAATTCACAGTCATAAGATTCTAAATCCATGTTCTTCCTTTTTAACAAACCCCTTGCGTTTAATCTGTCCTTTATAAGAAACCAGAAAAAAACTTGATGTTTTGGTTGACATGAAGATGCCCAAAGCCATCTATAAGCTGGATGTAATTGTTGATGATCCATCAGAATTTTGTAAGTTCTTGAAGCAATGTAAAAGGCTGAATTTTCCCTGTTTCCATATATCCTTTTGGTGATTAAAAGTAAGACTCAAAAGCGAGTTCATTAGCTGTTGCAATTCATTATAAGCTTTTGCTGATAAAGGCAGATGAAAGTGAGAATAGATGTCTTCTTGGGAGAGGGCTTCAGAGACTAACAGATTCTGATTCTTAACAAAAGAAAAAAGATGTGGATAAACCATTCGTGGCACTTGATAATTCCACAGATCCTGCCATAACAATACTGTACTGCCATCTCCCACTTTCACAACTTCTATCCCTTTAAACTGATCCAATAATTTAACAACATCACGCCACCAAAATGATCCTTTTTCTGTTGTCCTGGCAGTCGACCATTTTGGTAGTAATTATTCCATAATAAGTGAACCCATGGCAAGTCTTCCTTGTTATAAAACTTATGAAGGTTTTTAATTAGAAGAGCTTCATTTTGCACTCTGAGTTTGATAATTCCAAGTCCACCTTCATTTTTTGGTCTTGTGACCATATTCCAAGCAGCAAGGGGTTGCTTTTTGTTATTAATGTCAGATCCACGCCATAGACAGTGCTTTCTATAGGTATCAATCTGATTCAAGACTGTTACTGAAATTTTTAACGTGCATGTTTCCTAATTGAGAGGATTTGTCGCTCCACCGAGTAAGATCATCCCATTTCTATAAAACAGAGGCCCGGCTAGTTGAGGGATATCCCAATCAAAACTATTATTTGTCTTTACATTTTCGTCTCTTCAAACCCTAATTTCCTCACTCGATCTCCATTTGCTGTCTTCCTTCGTCCAGCGACGTTTGAAGCCGATTCAGCTTGCTTGACCGAGCCCGAAACAATCCTAAAAACATCTTCCTCCGATGGGTCCCCCCAAAGCGGTAGAAGGTTTCCTAGATACTGTCCCAATCCAGCATCAAAGCGGTGCTGGCATTCTCGCACACGGATGTAAAAGTAGAGCGTTGGTTCGAGATGCGTCAACAGTAAGGTTCGTGGCACCCTCGTGAACGCCCGTTGCAGAAAGCTCGCCCGTAGCTTAGCAGCGGCAGGATGGGTGACGGAATAGAGCCTCTGAAAACTTGGGGTCCCCAATTCATCGATTTGGGAATTAGAGTGAGGAATGGCCGGTAGCAGAGGCTGGGCGAGCAGCGTGGAATAGAGGGGCAGTAGGGGCAGCGCTTGTGCGGGCAACCAGGGGCACGGAGCAGGTGCCATTTGCGGCAGAGAGAAGAGAGGGAGGAAGAAGATGAACCGGAATGACCGATGCTGCAGGGCTGGCGCTGGGGAGTGGGGGTGCTGGGCTGGGACAAAAGAATGAGGATGACGGTCCACGTTGAGAAAAATAAGTTTGAGCATTTCCTGAATTTTCTAGTTGAAGTGAAAAGATTCAAGTTCAAGATGAATACAAATAAACTCTGGCGAACAAAAGCTGAATAAATATAAATCACAAACTTGATAAATTTCCAAATTTTATAACTTTATAAAATTTCTAAATTAACAAAGTTTTGTTTTAGTTAAAATTTTAAATCTTGAAAATCTGCTAGGATTTTTGAGTTAGTGAAATTTTAAATTTGGTCAAATTTTGGGACGTTTCATTAAGTATGAGGATATAATTAAAGATTCCAACTCAAGAAATATTTGAAGGATGCTGGTTTTTTATAGAACATAATGTCTGCTTAGTTATGGAGTCCTATCTTTACTATTTTAAAATTAATATCTGATACATTCCTATATATTTTGAAAAAAATAGCATTGAAGTTATATAATTAGCTATCAGTGTATTTTAATATTGAGCAATTTGCGTAAGTCACGCTAGTTGTGAAGCTAATTGTATGTTTGAACTTTCTTTTAGGGTTTGCACATTTGATCTTGATTTTTTAAAATGAATAATGAGATTGACCCTACTCGGTGTTAAGTCTTATGTAAAAAAGACATGTTTGCCCTTCCACTATTGATTATATTCTTCATTTGTTTTGCACAATTGATCTGTTTGTAGGAAAAAAATTCTAAAAGCATATAAAAAATTCAGCAATAGTTAAATGTATTATGAATGTAATTTAAGTTAAAATTTGAATGTTTTGACAACATTTTGAATAAACTTTATTTTTTAAAATTTCAACAGCAAGGGTAGTTCTGTCCTTTTCCCATGACCTTCATTATCTATTGATTTTTATTATTTTTTAAATCATTAAAAAATCTTGCTGCTAACAGTGTTAGAAATCAAGGCCAAACGACAGCTTCACTTTGTAAAATCAGGGTCAAATGCGCAAATCCTAAAAATTAGGATCAAACATATAATTAGCTTGTTAATTTGGGTCGCTTATGCAATTGTCCCTTAAATATTTTGTATTTCGCACTGGCGCCCCAAATACATAGAGACAGCCCAATAGAGCCACACCACCAGCAATTGACGTCTGGGACCGGCGCCATCCTTTGTACTCAGGATGCCCCACCGGCAGGCGCATTTGCTTGCTTGATGCTAGCGTCGAGCCTAGAATTGCGCATCGACTAGCAGCAGCTTGTCCTTCCTCGATTCCTCTTCCGCGGCGAGAGCTTCGACATCATGGTGGTGTAACACTTCGTGTTTTCGAATAATAAGCGTAGCATTCGAAGTCCCAATTCTCGAAAATTTGAGCTCAAAAGAAATTAAAACCAATTTTCTGGTTTACCCCAAATTCAATTTGGAATTCAAATGTGAATTCAAAAATTTCAATGAAATATTGTGAAACAAAAATCTCTGTTGAAAGTTCTTGTAACCAGTTGAATTTTAGAAATTTTTGGAAAATTTTAATTTGGGGTTTATAAGCTCAAATAATTTATTTTCCTCTAAAAGGTAACCTGGCTTCCAAATTTAATATCATTTTATTTATTTAGATTTTGAACTTATGCCCAAAATAAAAGTTGTTCCTTTTCAAAAGATCTACCAGCCTACCAAATTTCAGAAATTTTTAAGCTCGGGAAGTCATGCTTTTCGATTTAAAACAGAAGTGTGCGCTGAAAATCCAGAAAAATCGGGAAAAAGAAAAAGGGATGCGGGATCCGCCTGTCAGCCCGCTCTCTCTTTCTTCCTCCTCTCCAACCGTGCGCGTCCAGCGCCGCGCGTCCACACGCCCTTATCTCGCGCCTCCCTCCCTGCATGTGCTCCACGGAGCTGAAGACTTGTCCGGCCGTGTCCACGACATCCTCCCCGTGTCCACTTTCCCCTCGGCCTTCCATTCTCTCCCGCTCCCTCACACTCTCTCGCTTTCCCGGCCGAACGCCGCCGCTTGCGAGGAACGGTGCAACTGAAGTCGCCCCCACCCTTCCCCGTGGTCCAGCGGCTGCTTCCGCCCTCCCTAAAGCCTCCAAGCATCACACCCTCCTCTCTCGTGGGCAAAAATCGACCGGATTTTGGGTTCCCCCAAAAATTCGGCGGCCATCACTCATCGCCGCTCTTCACTGAAAACCGGTGAGCTCCGACGAAATCCGTCGATTATTTTTGATCCCACACTCCTCACTGCCTCACACACTTCCAGGGTCCAAGATTGGAGCAAACCGCGGCACATTTTGGTGGTATTCCGAGCTTCTTCAAGCACCGTTCGTCGGAACCCGTGCAGGTCACCGTGGACAGCTCCCTTCGGACCTTCTCGTCGACGAGAACCTTGACGCCGGTTTTCTCCTCATCGCCCCATAGCTCTAAGAGGAGGTCTCGTCGAGCTTCGTCCTCTGTAGCTCCTCCTATCCATCGCTGAAGCTCCGCTCGCGCCGCCTCTCGCCGTCGACCACCGTCTGGTGAGCACCGCCGCCTTTCGACCCCACCACTGAGTGGCCCTCGCTGCGTTGATCATTTTTGGGCCGGCTCCTCGGAGGTTCACCGCTTGGAGCCGAGCTACGGCGAGCCGCGCCACCGGGCGCCGACGAGCGCGCCATAGAGGGCTCGGCCAGCCCGATCTAGCGCGGGATCCCGTGTGGCCACGGGATTTGATCCCGTGCGGTCACTGTTTTCAGCGCGCTTCCGTGCAGCTGCGCTCACAGGGTGACACGTGGCGCACCAGAGGGAGGAGTTGAATTCCTTTTCGGGAATTCAATTTTCAATTGTCCAGAAAATTGTATTATCTTCCAAAAATTGTAGAAAATTCATCTTAGCTCCAAAAATTACAAATAATATACCGTTGGAATCCTTGAAACATGTAGAATATTTCAGAACTTTCAAAATTGCATTTTCTGCATTTTAAATAATTATTTTAATTAAATAAAATATATCATGCATTAGTTCATATATCCATTTTTTCCTGCATATTAAAAATGTGAAAAATGCATAATTATGTTCTATTAAGTAATATATGTCATCTTAGAGTTATTAAGAATTTATACACTTATATATTACTTATAAATAATTTATTACTCTTAGATACAAATTAATTCATTAGAAATTCATAAGATTGCAATAAAATATAAAATTTGTCCAGAAACTAGGTTATAGCCTTGTTAATATTTTGAGCAACTAAAATTATAGTTTATGCCTTCAAGAACCATATTAAGAAAATTTAGCATCTATCTTCCATATTATAAACTATTTAGTATAATCTAGGAATTCTTTTTAGAAACATTTTAAGATAAATTCCAGCAGCACCTTGGTTTAATAAAGTTGCTTTTCATGAAATCATCATCCTTTTCTTGTCGTATCATAGTATATCCATCTTTGACGCATGCATTCCTAAGCATATCATCGCATGTGAACATCCTTGTTACATGCGATGACAAGTAAAATATTTGGTATCATTAGGTGCATAACTAATTGCACTCGCATATCATTTCACAAAATTAGGAAACGTCGCGGAAGACCAAGATCTCGCGTTGATCTCTCCGAAGTCGTCCGTCGCTGAAGATCTTTCTCTTGTTTGTGCTAACTCTCCGCAAACCGAAGGCAAGCTCCGGTGCATTACTCTGTTTTAAATTTTTACTTTATCACCATGTATTGTATAGCTAATGTATTGTGCATTAAGTTGTAGGAGTTGTTTGAAACCCTAGAATGTATGATAGTACCAATTACCCTATTGAGTATATATTAGTACAGGTAACTCGATGTAGAGCTAGGCTATAAGTTCTAATCAACGGTAGAAGTCGAGTGAATGAGAAACCTCACTCGCGAGATTTTAGGTTAGACTTTATCTCACACTTGAATAAACCTGAGACTGGGCGGGGATAGAGTATAGGAGGGTTTGAGAAGGCTGGGCCTTCGCGGTGGTAGCCCCATCTGTGTCGGTTAAGGACCGATTCGAGTGTGGCCCTGTTGAGTAAGTTTGAACATACCGAATGCATACTGGGGACATGGGACCCAGGAAACTGATGTAGCAAAACACCGTAGTGGTTGGACGACCCTACCTCTCTGTTGGCGGCGGCGGAGGAGAGCCTTGTGTCTAACCATGAATATGTCCTACGTGGTGATCGCATGGAGGACCCTGTGCTCGGGAGAGGTGCGTCTGTTCGGACCGACTCTATGGGTTGAGCGAAAGGTGGCCACGTGCGGCTTCTGGGAAGCACGTACATGTCGTGTACTTTGGGTTTTCTCAGCTGGTGTAAATCGATTATAATCGCTGCCCCTCACAGTAACGAGTACCACTTGTTTACTGTGTCATATCGTAGTAACAACTGGACTAATAATAATGATAATATGATTGTTTGCTTAGTTATAGAAAATTGTTTGGTAACCATGTCTGTTATAGTCTAAAGTGCAAATTAAATTTTCATTTCGTGAACTTAACATATCGTTAAAAGTTGAAAGTAAGGATCCAAGTTAAAGTTAGGTTTTATACAAATGGCCATCCCCCGAGTCAGCGTCTCATGCTTAGGAGTCGGCTGTAGTTGGCCATTTTTGGCGGGTAAGACTTGATGAGTAATTAGTACTCACGGTTTGTTGTTTCCCCTTTTTGTTGTGTGTGTAGTTCTCCCTGCAGGTTGGTGTGGCTGTTGCGGCCAAGAAGTGTTGGAAGGTAAGGCTCCTGCGAACTGGTCCTGTGAACCGGTTCCCTCCTCACCGAACTCCGGTCGCGAGGAGTGGAGCACGTCTTAGGGCAAGATATGTTTCATCGTAGGAAAACTGTCGTATCTCTTCTATGTCACTTTCGCTATGTTTTAAAATAATGTTTTAAACTTATATCTCTTAAGACTACTTGAATTTTATTGTAAGATCTAATCGGTTTTCTATTTTATATTATCACTCGTGTTGTACTATTTAGGTATTGTTGCTCAATATCACCCGATATCGATCCTAGGCGAGCCGCCCAGTGTTTTGAGCCGGTTCTGCCACAGAGTGGTATCAGAGCTAGATAGGGGTTACTACAACTAAAAACGAGTTATTTTCAAAAATTTCACGACGGTATAGTATTAGTTAGTCAGCCCAACTAAGGACTATGTTAGTCGAGACGTTAGGTGGCATGCTAACCTTCCTTTTAGCTTTCTGTGGTTTACTTTTCTTGCAACGACAGCTACTCTCAGGTAAGAAGGTAAGGTACGCACTCGAATGCGGTGAAAAGTCGAGGGCTCATCCATACGAGGTTCAGAGGTATGGAGTGTCTCGTACAGCGATCAGAACGGGAAGTGAATATGTTCTTCGAAACATATGAAACATTTGTCGTATAATGGGGAGTGCGGCCATTCGCCACCTAATGGTAAGCATGGACCTTTTGCCGTGTGATGTGAATCACGGTCATGTCCCTCAAGACATGGGTTATTTGAGGACGCCCCGTATGGCAATGATACGGGACGTAAGTTTTCTTTTTGTTTTTGCCTGTCTGTGGTTGCTTGATCTTTTTTTTGCAGGTACGCTAACTTCGTAGTAGTGCACGTAGCAAGCGACTAACTGAGTCTAAGAGACCGAGTTGCCACTGCGGTCGCGTATGGTCACTATATTAAACTATATCTTTTATTTTGGTGAGGACGTAGGGCTGGCATAGGTGGTCTGGTGCTCCCCGGTGCGGCGGCCTCCTCGTCTACCCCAGATCTGCAAGAAGAAGGCATTGTGGGATGTACTGAAAACCCCAAAAAAACATTCAGAAAATGAGAATGGGAAACTGACAAAACGAATGAAGAAAATATTTAACCGTTTCTGATCCTGTTATCCACTTTTAAATTTTCGTTTCCATCTGTTACAGTTTAATTCCGGGCATGTGAAAATGGAAGCTGAAATACAGGAAATGATATACCGTCGGGACTTGTCCGATTTTCAGCCCTACCCTCTCCATTCTTAAATTGTTGTCGCCGTTGAATTCTAATATCAATTTTGATTATTCATCTTATTAAAAAGTTAATTCAAAAGTGCAAAATTATAAGTTGTGGTGCAAATAAGTTTATTGATAAAGTAAGTTGTGAGAATACTTATTTTGATCCTTTAACTATGCACCGAAGCTTAATTTAAATTCCTGAATTTTGGTTAGAGACTCAGATTACGCTTACTTTTGACTCAAGAACGGAAAAGGCCCTGTCACCCAAATTACACTTACTTTTGACCCGAGTCTTTGTCAGATCTTGAGTCCACCCCTGACAAGCAAAAGTGAAGGGTCTATTGGCAGCAGCAAAAGTGGCGCAGGACGGATGGGCCTCCACATCTTGGGAAGATTGAGCTGCGATACCATGGAGCTGTTAGAGTATTTGTAAGGTTTTTCAAATAACATTCCATAAATCCCAAAGGCACCCACACATATAGAAGAAAAATATTGCGCTTATTCGTATAAATGGTAGGCTAGCTACTATATTCATATAAATGGTAGGTTGGCTACTATATATACAGGTGCTATATATGACAACCTGCTTACCATATACGTGGGAGCTCTTGTGTATAAATAGAGGGGTGAGATGTCGTCCAGAACACACACAACCATTCTCTCATTCTCCTCTTCCTTGAGGGCTGCGCTGCTCTGTCTTTCTCACCCGTCGTCGACGTGCCATCGGCACCGCGAGAGCTGGTCTCCGAAACACATGTGTCCTATCGTGTCTCTGCACGGGGTAGGAGTCGTATAAGGTTTTTTGGAAAGCGTCTCCGCGACTGCTCACTGTTCGTCTGCTTTCCCTTGACACCATTCGACTGCTTCCTCTTCGCTTCGGTCACGTGCTGCATCTACATCGACGTTTTGCTTTGTCTACTATTTACACAATATTTGCGCTGACAATCCCATTGTAAGAATGACATGCCTCTCTTTTATTCCGCTATTTATGTGTATTTTGTTACTAGCACTAGAGAGATCACGATTGGTTCAGCAAATTTGAATCGTAGTGCTAGTATGCATCATACGTAGTATTCCAAATCAAGTTACTGTTAGTCTTTTTCTAATTACTGGAATTAATTTAATCATCACTAAAATGCGATTATGTCCAATAATCCAAAAACTTTATAGGCATTTAGTGATGGCTGGATTTACTGATGCGATGAAACCAGAGAAATGTAGTGGTGTGAACTTCAAGAGATGATAGACGAGAGTCCAACTGTGGCTCTCGGCTATGGGCGTGTTTTGGGTCGTGGGTAATCCTCCTACACAGCCTCTTGCAAGTAAGAAAGAGGTGCAAAAATTTATCGCGGCGACAATGATTTTCGTCGGATGCATCCTTAGTGTTCTCTTTGACCAGTTGTGCGATGTGTACATGTACATCAAAAGTGCCACAGAATTGTGAGAGGCACTTGAACATATGTTCTCAGCCTTAGATGCTGGCACGAGCTATATGTCATGCAGCAGTACCACGACTTCAAAATGGTGGATAACCGTTCTGTCATGGAGCAGACCCATGAACTTCAACTCATTGTGAGAGATCTCGAACAAATTGGATGTCAGTTGCCTGACAATTTTGTGGTAGGGGCATTATTGTCAAGTCACCTTCATCATGGAGAAACTATGCAACATCTCTGAAACATAAGAGATAAAATATTTCTTTTGAAGATTTGTTGGCTGGTCTTAATGTTGAAGAGAAGGCTCGGGCAAAAGATGTTCTACCAAAAGCACCTGAATGGCAGTCCAGTGCCAATATGATGCAGCACGCTGGTAGGAAGAACCTGAAGGGAAAAGGAAAAGCTGTACAGACTACTAAATTCAAGAAGAAGATGAATATGGAAGAGATTGTCTGGTTTGTGTGCGGTGAGAATGGACACTTTGGGAAAAAGTGTCGTAACCGCAAGGGAAAGAACAATCAGAAGGGGTAGAAGTCTGCCATCGTGATCATTGGTGACTCTAGTGTAGGCTTTGGGTATGGTAATTTACCTTGTGTTTTCTCTTTTTATTAATCTAATGATTGGTGGATAGACACAGGAGCCAACATTTACGTTTGTTCTGATATATCTATGTTTTCATCTTACCAGACCGCGCGAGGTTCAACCATCGTGATGAGGAACGACTCGCATTCTTCTGTTCTTAGTATTGGTTCGGTCGATCTGAAGTTTACTTCGAGAAAGATCGTGCGATTGAACAAGAATCTCGTTAGTGGATCTCTTCTCTATCGAGATGGATTCAAGCTGGTCTTTGAGTCAAATAAAGTAGTCGTGTCGAGATTTGGCCAATTCATTGGCAAAGGCTGTGATAGCAAAGGCTTGTTCCATTTTTTTCTTTCAGATTTCTCAAATAAAGTTGTGAACCATGTGTGTGATTCAAACAATTCTAAAGCTGATATATAGCATTCTCGTTTGTGTCATATTAACTTTGGTTGTATGTCGCGACTATCCAATATGAGTTTAATTCCAAAGTTACCTACTGCCAAAGGTTCTAAATGTCAAGCTTGTGTGCAAGAAAAGCAACCTCGTAAGCCTCATAAAGCTGTAGACGAGAGAAACTCGACATTACTAGAACTCATTCATTCTGATATCTACGAGATGAATGGTGTGTTGACAAAAGGAGAAAAAAGATAGTTTATTACTTTAATTGATGATGCAACTAGATACTGTTATGTGTTTCTTCTAAAAACTAAAGATGAGGCGTTAGAATGTTTTAAGACTTATAAAGCTGAGGTGGAGAATCAACTAGAAAGAAAAATAAAACGAGTTAAGTCTATCGTGGTGGGGAATACTTTTCCAATGAGTTTGATCTTTTCTTTTCAGAGAATGGAATAATTCATGAACGAACACCTCCTTATTCACCTCAATCTAATGGGGTTGCCGAAAGAAAGAACCAGACGTTAATGGACTTTATGAATGCCATGTTAGAAACGTCCAGTGAGAGAGGCTGTTTTGGCAGCTTGTCATGTTCTGAATAGAGTTTCTACTAAGAACAGTGATGTTACTCAATATAAAGGATGGAAGGGAAGGAAACCTTCACTTCATTATTTGCGCACTTGGGGCTGTTTTGCCATGGTTAGCATACCAATAAATAAAAAGCGCAAGCTCGGACCTAAAACAGTTAATTTCATCTTAGGATATGCACATCATAGTACGGCATATAAGTTCTTATTAATAAAATCTGAAACGCCTGATGTTTGAGTTGATTCACTTTTGGAGTCTTATGATGTCACTTTCTTTGAAAATATTTTTCTATTGAAAGATGCATATTCTCCATCTAGTTCATCATTTGATTTGACTCCTGAACCCATACCTGTGATTAAGTCATTTGAGCACCTGCATGAAAATGAGAAGGACGACCGTGAAGTAGCTCTTTGAAGGAGCAAGAGACAGAGGATTGCAAAATTCTTTGGTGATGACTTCATTGTGTACCTTGTGTATGATACTCTCACAACCATATCAGAGGCATATGCATCGTCTGATGTAGAATACTAGAAGGATGCAGTCCGTAGTGAGATGGACTCTATCATTGCTAATGGGACGTGGGAAGTAACAGACCGACCACTTGGTTGTAAGCCAGTGGGATGCAAGTGGGTATTTAAGAAGAAGCTAAGACATGAAGGTACTATTAAAAAGTACAAGATAAGGCTTGTGGCTAAAGGGTATACTCAGAAAGGTGGTGAGGATTTCTTCGATATTTACTCACTCATGGCCAGGATGACTACTATCCGGATACTATTATCTTTGGCTGCCTCACATGGTCTTCTCGTTCATCAGATGGATGTGAAGACAGCTTTTCTTAATGGAGAGCTAGATGAGAAGATATATACGGATCAGCCTAATAGATTTATAGTAAAAGGACAACAGGATAAGGTGTGTAGGTTACTTAAATCTTTATACGGCTTAAAGCAAGCACCCAAGTAGTGGCATAAGAAGTTTGACAAAACTTTAACCTTTGCTGGGTTTACAGTGAATGAAGCCGATACTTGTGTATATTACTGCCATGGGGGTAAAAGTGTAATCTTGTGTTTGTATGTCGATGACATACTTATTTTTTGGACAGGTCTCGATGAGATAAATGATGTAAAATCATTCTTATCCCAAAATTTTGACATGAAGGATTGTGGGTGAAGCGGATGTGATTCTGAATATTAAACTAAATAAAGGAGAGAATGGGATTACCCTGTTGCAATCCCACTATGTGGAAAAGGTATTGAGCCGTTTTGGCTACATGGACACCAAACCTTTTACAACTCTTTATTATCTTAGTCTAATACTTCAAAAGAACTGATGATTAGAAAAGGATCAATTGAGATATTCCCAAATCATTGGGTCACTGATGTATCTAGCTAGCGCAACTCGCCCTGACATCTCGTTTGCTGTTGTCAAACTGAGTAGATGTGCATCTAATCTAGGAGATGATCATTGGCGTGGTATTGATCGACTGTTGCGTTATTTAAGAGGCACAATGAGTTATGTAATTCACTATTCAAGATATTCTAGTGTACTCGAAGGATATAGTGACTCAAATTGGATTACAAACGCTGATGAGCAAAAGGCCACTAGTGGATATGTTTTCACTTTAGTTGACGGTGCTATCTCATGGCGATCCTGTAAACAAACGATTCTTACTAAATTCACTATGAAGGCAGAGCTTACGGCTCTAGACACAGCTTATACTGAAGCTGAGTGGTTAAGAGAATTGTTGATGGACTTACCTGTGGTTGAAAAACCAATACCCACTATTCTCATGAACTATGATAATCAAATAGTTACGAAGGTGAGCAATAGTCAGGATAATATAAAGTCCAACAAACATGTGAAGCGCAGATTGAATTCTGTCAGAAAATTGAGAAGCTCAAGAGTAATAGCTGTGGAATATATCCATACAGTTAAAAACCTAGCAGATCCCTTTACTAAGGGATTATCGCGCACTGTGATTGATAATGCATCGAAGAAGATGGGATTGATACCCATGTGATTTAACCACAGTGGTAACCCAACCTATGTGATCGGAGATCCTGTGAATTAGGAACTGAGAAGAACAAATTGTTAGTTGACGGGAGAGTACAGCTTATTGCTAACCCACTCCGTTGAAGATGCAGTACTCTCATTTCTGTAAGGCAGACGAACTATCATCCTAATGTATTCTGAGGCTTTATAGCAAGATACTGTATTACAGAGTATTCTTGTAAGAACATACCTATATGAGTCTAACTGCTAGTCACAGTTTATAAGAATGGAGTATTTTTTTAAGAGACTAATGAAGGGAGACAGGAGTATGACTTATAAGCTACACCCGCGGGGTTGACACTTGGCAGTCAAGTACTAGTAAGGCCTCAGGTGAAACTCATTCACACCAAACTGTCAATTCAAGGCCTAGTCCATTGCGCAGTTGTGAGTGTAGCTTGAGGTTCTAGGTGGATGTTCAACCTTAATCAGTCTCCACTGAAAAACTGGTATATTAACAGTAGTTTAGTACGGGGAGAATTTGAAGCGTGCCTCTGGGATTTAGTGTGGGATTGTTAGAGTATTTGGAAGGTTTTCCAAATAACATTTCATAAATCTCAAAGGCACCCACACATATGAAAAAAAATATTGCGCTTATCAATTTTGGTAAGCAATTATTTTTGTGATGGCAGGTTGGTTACCATATTCGTATAAATGTTAAGCTAGTTACTATATTCATATAAATAGTAGGTTGGCTACTATATATACAGGTGTTATACATGACAGGCTGCTTACCATATACGTGTGAACTCTTGTATATAAATAGAGAGGCGAGACGTCGTCCAGAACACACACAACCATTCTCTCATTCTCCTCTCCTTAGTGCTGTGCTGCTCTGTCTTTCTCAATCGTCGCCAACGTGCCATCGGCGCTGGGAGAGCAGGTCTTCGAAACCAACGTCCCCTTGTGTCTCTACACGGGATAGGGGTCGTATATAAGATTTTTGAGAAGCGCCTCTGCGACTGCTCGCTGTTCGTCTGCTTTCTCTCGACGTCGTTCGACTGCTTCCTCTTCGCTCCGGTCATGTGCTGCATTTACATCGACGGTATGCTTCGTCTACTATTTACGTAATATCTACGCCGATAACCCAACTGTAAAAATGACATGCTTCTTTTTTATTTCGTTATTTATGTGCATTCTGTTACTAGCACTAGAGAGATCACGATTACTTTGACAAATTTAGATCGTAGTGCTAGTACACATTATACGTAATATTTCGAATCAAATTATTGTTAGTCTTTTCTTAATTACGAGAATTAATTTAATCATCACTAAATTCTCGGAGTGCAGGGGATGCACGCCAATGGATGTGGTCGCTTATTAGGGCTGATGCGCATGGACCATGCAGTCGTGCAAAAGATGGCGACGGCCCCGAAAAAAGGGGAAAATGCTGAACGAACCACCAAGCAAATCCAAACAACTGAACAAGCCGCAAGAAAAGATGGGCGAACGAGGCCAATGACATACGCAAAATAGCAGACGCTAGGCGTTGCCATAGTTGTCAAGTCGGCGATCGAATTATTGTAGTCCCTCTGCTCCTATTTACTCCTATTCGTCATCTTAGCCACTTTAAGTTCCTTCATTTTTTAAATCTATTTCCATCCTTATTTCTCAATGCATCTTTCTCTATATTCAAAAATGCATCTATATCTTTATTTATTTTTCTAGTTTTCAATATATTTCATATTTTCCATCCTTTTAATTCCCGTGTTCAAAGGAAAAGAAAAGCAGTACTCTCTTTATCTTAAATTATAAGTCATTATGAGCTTCTCAAATTTTACCAAAAAGAGTCGTTTTCACAATTTGAAATATTTTTTTTCTCTTTTCAGTATATTTCTATTTTATCTGTCTGCTACTCTATTTTAAAATATCCCACCCTTTTTATTTTTTTTATTCTCATGCTCTCTGTCTCAAAACAGCTTTACCCATCGGTTTAAGCTTTTGAGGTTAATTGGTTCGTGTATGCAACTCAATATGGTATTAGAATCAGAGGTCTCGAGTTCGAATCCTGACGGACGTAATTTATTAAAATAAATTGTAGCCTTCACTTCTATTCCACGTTTGTGCCTACGAAAGCTGCATGTGATGAAGATTGTAGGAGTATAAATAAATTGCTCACATTCTCTATCAATTTAAGTTTTTAAGTCAATTAGTTGATTCATGCAACCTAATAGATTGGTTTCGACTTTGCCGTGCTCTGTGTCATCAGCGTGTCCTCCCTGTTCACTGTTGATGTGTCCACGTCCTGATTTAAACCTCGTCATCCATGACTTCGGGACAAGAAGGTATGTTGGTTCTCCGTATTTATTATTATTGGCGACTCTGAATTCTGATTTTTTTTATAAAGAAAATACAAAGTGGTCTTTTGTATTTTCCTAAGACGTGACAGCACACTGGAATCGGAAGCCGAGGAAGTGGTATATTCATGAACAGTGCAATCAACGGTGATCTGCTGCCGTGTCGCTACAAGATGGGCCCGGGCCCACGCGACTGTAGTCGGCACGCACGGCAGCGAGTCCCAGCGCGTAGCAATGTGGTGTTCATGGAGAAAAGAAAGGACGGGGGAGGGGGGAGGGTTGAGCTTCCACCAAGTCTAGTAGAGATACAACATGCCTGACTTCTTAATTAATTTGGACTCGTTTGGAACAAGCTATTTCCAAAGTGATTATATGAAAAATCCTGATTCTATCAAGCTGTTGTCCAGATAAGCTGAGTGTTGAGCAATCGAATGATTTTCGCTATAGATTCTCTAGGCAGAGCTCATAGACAAGGTGCTGGAGCGCGAAGTGTCCCCAGCCGAGCTTGTCGACGGTGTGACAATCAAGTTCCTACCCCAGTGCAAGAATGGCTTCCACGACGAGGATGTCGACCCGTGTCACGACCATTCAAACCTGCCCGCTCTGGTGCTAAAGGCGACATACAGAAGCCACGAGGCTGAGCTGTCACTAGGGCTAGATCCATCACCACCGCTCCGGAGTCGAAACAGATCCGGTGGGTTCTCTCATTTCTTTGCATATGTGTTCTATGAAAGCAGTCCAAATCAATTCTTAGCGACACTATGGTGAAGTCGTTGAGAGATACAGCACCGGTATAGCGCTGTTTGGGACTCTTGGCCATTTAATTTCAATGGAAACCAGTTGGACGTTGTTCCAAACCGGATCTTTGTCAAATATAGATGCCATTTGGGAAAAAAAAAAATTCCCTGCGGACCGTTCGCACGGCGCCGCGCTGCGAACCGAGCCTCGATCGCTGCCGCGTGGTCCCCGTGGAAGATCGAATGGGAGCCTCGCTCGCTCGTTCCCAACGGCTCGCTGCGCGCTCGGTCCCTGTCGCGGAGTCCTTTATTGGCTCAGCTTAGAGGCAACGGCTCTTCTCTCAATCCCAAATCACCTCGCTCATCCACCTCGCTGCTGCCACTGCCTCAATCCACATCGTCACCGTCTCAGTCCTCGGCTGCACTCGATCAGCGTCACAGCCTACTGGTTTTTCTTTCGATTGCAGCGTCTTGCAGCAGTCAGCATGCACAACATCAAGCACTGATAAGGCCGGCAATTTTTTTTTGCACCAGCGACTGTGTTCGGAATCGAGAGAGCGGAGCTGCTCCATGGCCGGCGGTTGCTAGCGCCGAGGACGATGATGGAGAACGAGCGAGGCACCCCCGTTCGATCTTCTACCGTCACCACGTGACAGCGATCAAGGCTCGGTTCGCAGCGCGGCGCCGTGCGAACGGTCTGCAGAGAGTTTTTTTCCGCCATTTGTACCTTCCACCTCTAGAGACACGGGTGCGGTTGAAACAGGAATAACCAATTCACATGGCTGGCCAGCTCGACCTCGTCATGTTGGGATCTGATCGCTTTCGCAAAAGTCATATACTGCCACGTAATTATGTGCGCCTGCATGACGTCAGCATGAACATCACATCAGCATCCTAGAATGTCCAAACCGGCTTCCTCAAGACATCAATGGGGTCCGGATCTTCTAGAGGGGTGAACAAAATTCAACCTACCGTAGGAAATGCGGTGAAATGAGAGCTACAGTAACTGAGAGGGACGCAATAGTGTCTTGAATTAACATTTCAGTAAAATACTATTTGGGAGTGCTTTTCATGAGGTTTTTACCATTCGCTGTCTGCTGCTGTAGCATCAAATCTTAGTCATTGGTTTCGAATCGAATGCTTAAAAAGGGTCCAAATTCTGCTGCAGTCCACCCCTTGAATTTTCCTCCCAATTCAGGAACCCGTTCGCGATGGAAAACGATTGCACTCCTGGAAACATCCTTTCGGCGTCCTCGCTGTGACTGGCTTCTGGTCCTCTTGTGCAGTGCATCCATCTGTCATTTAATGCCTGAAAAAGAAATGTAAGGAGGAGAGCAACGAGACAACGATCGATAGCAACTGAGACACCTAATCAATCCTTGTTCGAGAGAGCCCCGAGCACGGCGATCTTTCTTTAAAACTAGAACGTGCCTCGACTCTTTGAGCTGAGCAATTCTCTTTGAGCTGAGCAATTCTAAAAGCTTTCGATTGAGTGCAAAACAACGTCCTCCAGCATTACCATACCATAATCCACAGCAAGCCAGCCATGACGAGCCCGACCATCGTGCTCCTGCCACTATGGCCTCCGGGCCACATCTCCTCCATGCTAGAGGCCGGCAGGAGGCTGCTGCAACACAGCGGCGGCAGCGCCCTCTCGCTCACGGTGCTCCTCATCCCGCCGCCGGCGGACTCGGACGCGTCCGACGTCACCGGCCAGATCGACCGCGAGGCGGCCTCCGGCCACTCCGTCACCTTCCACCGCCTCCCGGCCGTCGAGCACGACTCCGGCCTCGTCCACCCATCCGAGTACGTGGAGCTGTACGCGCGGCACGTAAGGGAAGCCGTCGCGGGGTTGAAGGCGCCGGTCGCGGCGGTCGTCGTCGACTTCTTCAGCACGATGCTGCTGGACGTCGCGCACGATCTCGCCGTGCCGAGCTACATGTACTTCACGGCCAGCGGCGCGTTGCTGTCGCTCATGCTACGATTGCCCGCGGTGCTCGACGAGGTCGCGGTAACGTTGCGGGAGGAGACGGCGGAAGGGTTCGTGGACGTGCCGGGACTGCCGCGGGTGCCGGCCAAGTTCATGCCGTCGCCGGTGGAGAACGACTACGCGTGGTTCGCGTACCACGGCCGCCGCTTCCTCGAGGCCGAAGGCATCGTCGTGAACTCCGCGGTGGAGCTCGAGCCAGACGTCCT
>BCLF01000060.1:540591-552994 GCA_001602275.1 Zoysia japonica | reverse complement strand
GCCCCTGCTCCGCGACGCGTGCGCCACCGCGACATCGGACATCCTCCGCCGTCGGCCTCCTCCGCCGCCTCCTTGGCCCAGCCGAGGCTGCAGCGAGGATCGCCAGGTCGCCCTCACACTTCCACGCAAGTATCGACCTTCACCACCACCCAATCGGACTTCAATTTCCCCATTCTCGTTCGGCCGCCCCTGCTCGTTGAGCCGGCCGCCGCCGGAAATTCGCTGGCGTTGAACACCGATTTCCCCTCCGGGTGACTCACTCGGCACCGCAGAAATGTCCTCCACCATTCCCAGGCCGCCGGCACCGCGCTCT
Source organism: Zoysia japonica (assembly GCA_001602275.1). Classification (NCBI taxonomy): domain Eukaryota; kingdom Viridiplantae; phylum Streptophyta; class Magnoliopsida; order Poales; family Poaceae; genus Zoysia; species Zoysia japonica. The sequence goes on along the minus strand of BCLF01000060.1, from coordinate 552,681 downwards.
GCTATGGTACGCTGCCCACTCTTCGTCGACGGTACGACACGGCGTCTCCCCGGCTCCTCCGAGCCCTTGAGAAGCTTCAGCACGCAGCTCACCTGCTTCTCCATCGGAATCACGAGCTCCTCGACACCGCCGCTGCCCTGGAGTTGCGCAACGCCGTTGAGCGCCGCCTCTGCCCGTTGCCGGCGCGCTGTCGTGCCTTCCCAGCCTTGTAGCACCCCCAGGAGGCATCACCGCGCCGCCCTCCCTCTCCAACACCCGAAGCCCAAGCCCCTCCAGCCATCGTGCGCCCAGTCACCGTGCGTCGCCGCCACGCCCTGCGACCTCGCTTTTGCCAGCACTCCTCGACGCACCCCCGACCCGACCAAGTCGACAGGGAGGCTCCCCATGCGCCTGTGCCTGTCCCCAGCCGGAAGTCCCTACCCCTCCGGCTAGCTTGTCGCGTGGACACCGGCGAGGTCCACGGCGATGGTGTGGACCGACCCCCTGCTGCAGTCCCCGCGTCCTGGATAGAGGCCACGGCCTCAACAGGCCGATTGGTAAAGGCTTTCTTTTTCAAAAAAGCCCTCCAGCTCCTTTAGATAAAAGTCCTAGGTCCAATTTCATTTCAGGAAGTTCTACGATTTCCTGATTATTTACAGTTTAGTCCTAAGCCTAAGTTTTAACAGAAAGGTCCCCCTGATCTCCTGTTTTATTACAAAATAATCCTATTCCTATATACATCAAGACCCCTATTCATTGTTGTAATTGCAGAAACACCTACACCCACACCATGGGGGTTAGACACGGTAGTCGGCACGTGTCCCTGACACGGTAGCCGGCTGATCCGTTCACATGTGTCCAGGAACTCGGACATGGTCACCTTCCTGTGACCCGAATCAAGCATGGACACAATCACGATCATGTGACCTCGAGTCGGGTCACCACTGGACTCGGAGCTCGTGTCCACGAACTTGGACACGGTCACGCTTCTGTGACCCCGAATTGGGTCACTACCGGACTCGAAGCACGTGTCCACAGGCACAGACACAGCATTGGCCACGTGTCCACAGACACAAACACAAACACGTGTCCCTGGACACGTCACGATTTCACATGTCCACGTGTCTACGGACACGTCACAGTTTTCCCGTGTCCACAGACACGTCATAGTTTTCCCGTGTCCACGGACACGGCCACGATCCACGTGTCCCTGGACACGGTCACAACCCACGTGTCCACGGACACAGCCACGGCTCACGTGTCCACGAATCCTCGAACTTCCACAAATCTCCGAACTTTCACTTTCACGTGTCCACGAATCCCCGAACATCCACAAAACGTCGAACTTTCACTTTCACGTGTCCACAGACACGTCACAGTCCACGTGTCTACGGACGCGGTTACAATCTACGTGCCCACGTGTCCCCGAAACGCGGTCACGGTTCACGTGTCCACGTCTCCACGGACACATCACAGTCCACGTGTCCACGGACATGATCACAGCTCACATGTTCACGTGTCCACGAACACGTCACAGAACTTTGTGTCCACAGAGAAATCTTCGATTCTGTACACGCAGGTGTCCAGAGGCCATGGACACAGGCCGAGCCAAGTGTCCACGCAGCCTTTGCCAGTTTTCGGTCAGAGACCAGCTAGCAACATCACCACGAGATTTATCCACTGTTTCACGCCCGCACAAACACACCCGACTGCTGTGGACACATGCCGGGTAGCGTGTCCACGAGAAGAATTCCCTGTTTTCCATCGTGAACACCTTGGTCGTCTCACCACCACCACACCTCAACTCCGTTTTCATCGATTTTGACACTGTTAGAACCGTTGTCTTGAGCTCCACACATCGAATCATCCAAACCTCAGCCAACATTCGATCTTGCTGGTTTGTTTTAATAGTGAGTCCTTCGCTGAGTTTAATCGTTGTTCTTTTTTTTGGTTTTAACTTTGTTAGTGCGAGTCTTTAGTTATGATGCATTCTAAGCATAGATTTATACTAGCTAAGGCACGCCACAACATAGCATAACCTCATTATTTAGCACACATTAAGTATACGCACCCATGTTAGCACTAAATAACCTAACATAAAATTAGAATTATAGAATTAATAGTTAAACACTAATAACTGAATACTAGAAAGTAAGTAAACACTTTAGTTAGCAGCCGATAAGAATCCTGCCAGGCAGTCACCCATGTAATGGCACCTTTTAGCGCTTGTGCCACTTGTTAGTTTTAGTAATTTAGTTATATAAAATAAGTTAGGTAATTAACCATTAAGCACCTAAAGTAGTACATTCATATAGGTATAAACTAAATAACTTACACTAGCAATATGCCCATCATCACATCACAGTTAATGCCATTTATTTAGTGTAGGAGTTCAATTGTATAGTAGAATCAAGAAATATTCACTAGAAAGCCCGTGCAATATATTGGCATACACTAGTGCACGTGCCACCTATTAGCACAAACGATATAATTATTTAGTCAATAGCTCTAAATTAAGGTATGCACAAAATGACATAAGCTACACACCGCGTTCCCGCTCGTACTAGCGAGAATGCATGTTAACCCTTCACTGAACCTCACTTTAAGTCAATAGGCACCGCAACATGCATGACTTGCCCTAAGTTTTTCTCGCGGTGTTATCTAGTTCTTAGTTAGAGTTTTTTGGATTTTATCGCTCCTTCTTGAGTTTTGTTTTTTTCGCAGTAGTTTTATTAGGCTTTTCCTTCGTGTAGATAACGTTGAGTGTAAGAAAGAGTCAAGCCTTAAGAGGAACCAGAAGGTCTACGTATGAAGAGAAGCTCGTAGATTGGGCGCAAAGCCAGAGATTGAAGATTGAGATCTTGAAGAGGAAGCCTCCAACCTCAAGCTTGAAGATTAAGGAGTTTGCAGGCAGCTCTAACCTCATATTAGAACCTATAATTTGCTAATGCTCCTATAGAGCCTATTTATTCTGCTATGGATGATATTTTGGATTGAAACATTGTGTTAGTCATAATCCTACTTGTTCTTAGTTATTTATATTTATGTCAGTAACTTGCTGTATAGATATAAATACCTTCCTTGAAAACCATTGACCACGTGTCCTTGATAACCAGAGAAATTTTATTCCTAGATGGTTTTACGGAACGGATATTACCTTGTTACTAGATTTAGTTAGGACCCCATTTACGATGCTCCGCACCGCCGCACCATATACCATTAATTTGCAAAATAAATTAAAAGAGTTTGGTGGTGTGAGTATAAATAAAAAGAGTGGGATTAGAACAACTGGTGCTAGGTGAAGAGGGGATGTTTCTGGCCGTGGGGTGGGGCTCACCTGAGGTGATGGTGATAGGTGTGTAGGCTTCATTGTGGTCCACCTGCCGTGGACGAGACCGCCACCCCTGCCATATAAGAACTGGTTCGTTTGCACTCGACATAGTAATTTTCGTACAACCACAAAACCTGTACATTTTGGGCAGGACCTATTCCCTCTACGTATTCTTTCCGCATCGAACCACTAGGGGGTCAGTAGTGAAGACACAAGGGAACAGGAGAAGGGCGTGAGACGACTCGCTGCCTGGCCCTCGACGGTAATTGCCTGCGTCATGGGAGCATAGGCCCACCGTTATAACCCCTGGTTTGGTAATACCCGGGATTGGAGGGGATTAGAAAAAGGCGTGAATGCGGTGGATATTCACGACCCGGCTCCGGGAATGTACCGACGCGTCATCGGTGGCCTGGAAAACCCCGAGGGATGGCCCCTGTTTGCACCTTGGGTGGAATCTGTGGAAAACTGCGTAGGTGTGGGATAGGCGTTATGCAACTCTAATGATCAGGAGTAGCATAACCTGTGGGTACAGTGTACAACCTCTGCAGAGTTAAAAATCCTTCCGGATAGGCCGTTGTCACGGTATTGACATACTATTGTTCGACTACCATACGATTAGATTTTCTATATTGTCTTGATGTGTGAGTGGATGTAGCTACCTGTGTTCTGGAAAGTGTCTGGAGAGGATAGTGGAGGCTCTTCCAGTTAAAACTTAGGAACTGACGCGAACGGTTTATACTTCTCCAGGTCCAACTTATTAAAATATGAACAATAAATTCTTTCACTCCCTTTTGAAAATCTTCTGTAATGAACCTTACATAAAACTGGCTTTTTGCAACATGGACCCTGCAGTCTCATCCTTGCTACAACCAATGTGCATTTATATTTATACCTTTGCTTAGTGTTAGAGCTTGTTGAGTACCTTATGTACTCACCCGCCTGCATTTGTGGTTTTAGACAGAGAGGACCGCGTAGATGACGACGTGCTGAGTTTTCGTTCTGCTTCCCAAGTCTGCTTGTGGATGTGAGCCTTGGTGTTCCGTTGCTTGCTTCGCTTTTGACTGGCTGACCGGTGTTAGGATCATAGAGGTCCTCACCGCGAGCCGCTAAAAGTTCTGTCTCAGGTATCTTTTTTCTTTTCGAAATATGCTTTCGATATATATCCTGTTGTGTTGTGCGTATCAGCTATTGATCCAGGGACTGATACGTGTATCACAGTGCATCTCAAAAATGGGGTGCCCACAGCCATTCGCCCCCCGCGTCGCGCGAAGCCCCGACCCCTCGAGTATGCCGTCGTCACTTGTCACCGCCACGGCCCTCGCCTCGACGCCTCCCACGGTCCAACCGCCGCCCCCGACAACCCCGGCGCAGCGGCGCCAGTCGCCTTCCGCCACCGTCCTCCACCTGCCATAACGATATAACCCTAGACCTCCCTCGTCCTCGGTTCATTCGCCGGTAGATCGCTCCAGACCACCACCGCACCGGCCCACTGTTCCGCCATCCTCGCCACGCCTATGTAACGATCGGGTTTTTTTTTACCTTTCGATAAGTCTCGATCTTTCGTGACCATGCCAATCTTAGGAGGTTGGCAAGCACAACATCACAAGTGATCAATAAAAAAACAATAACAGAAGCATTAAACAGAAACGAGAATAGAAAATAGCAGGTCAGTGCAAATTTATTAAAATATAATCCTCTAAAGAGATCCATCGACATGCAGACCGAAAACATCTCAGAGCAGAACGATCACTATCGAGAAATTCATAGAATGCAACAACGGAAGCATCATCATGACAGCAACAGCGAACCTTCTCCACACAAGCACGCTTGAGCGTAGGAGCTGACTTCACGGTCCGTCGGAGACGTAGTCGAAGTCGAAGCTGTGGGTATCCTCTAAAACAACAAATTAGGAAGCCGTGAGTACGAATACTCTGCAAACCACGTACTACTTATCAACAATGTATGCATGTAAATGGTTTCAAAGGTAAAGGCTGGCTCAAGTGCTAAATACAAGTTTAAAATATTTTATTTTATTTTAAAGATGCAAGAAAGTTTTATTTTCAAACTATCAAATTTTATTATCTCGTCCCGCAGGGATCTTCGTTATACCGGACGGGGGTTCATTTTAAATGCCGGTGTAACCTCCACACCCGGCCACAGCTCAAAGGCCCGAATCTAAAACATTTTGAAATAGAAGAGGAGAGAAGAAAACAACACTAATCATCGTGGAAGTTCTCAGGCAGTGTCCCTCTTCGGGACGTGGCAATGTGCATTGACTGTAACTCTGCAGAGTTTATGCACCTGGACTCACGAGAAGTGCCATTGGAAACTACCGTCGTAGTCCCAACGAACACACAAAACCCGTCCACAAGCTTTAACTGACATTAGCCGTCCTCCAGGATAGGGATCCCATTGCCTACGCAATCGGGTCCTAAAGCTGTGAAGAGCCTATCACTGATCAGGTGGGGTATCTCGATCTCATGTGGGAAGTCATAGCTCTACACCACACTAACACAACACTGACAACCCACGGGTAAACATCCAGTCTCAGCAAGTTTTAAGATCAAGCCTCTGCCTATAAAGGGTAACGTGGTGTGCATGAAAAAGCGCTGGAGACATGTGACACAACGAACTGGTCCTCATATGCCGAGGCAGGTACTCTCCATCTTCAACGTCAACAACCAACAAGTCTCACAGAAAGATCTTAGCCCGGATCTTCCCGTTGTACCCGCCACAGGTACGCTCACAAGGACTTCTCAAAAGTCCCCCAGCTCCTCATACTCTAGGCTGCCCCCGCTAAATAGTTTTATATAGTTATTTGTAAAACTCACACATTTGAATCACAGTTCAAAATCATTTAACACAAATTTCATTTTTATAGTGATAGGTGTGAGATAAAAAAAATGCGACTAAGCATGTCTAAGTATAAAATAAAATAATTATTCTAAAGCAATCCTATGGCTCATATTTTGTGGAACAATAAATAGGCACGGCTTGAGAATATTGCTAGCATATTTTAAAACAGTTGGCATATAAATTATGGTTGCAAACAAAACATGCAGTTTAAAATACTGGGTATAAAAGTGATCAAAGAATTGCTAGCATATTTTAAAATAGTTGGCATGCAAATTATGGTTGCAAACAAAAACATTCAGTTTAAAATACTGGGTACAAAAGTGATCAAAGAACGCGGCTTGTCTGGTAGCTCGAGATAATAGTCGGGATCCGGATCGTCGAACAGAACGGGCTCGCGATACTCCTCCTCGAGATCACCAGTTAAACACAACACGAACAAGGTGAGTCTAGGTACGCGATAATTTAAATTCGAATAATTAACCCAAATTTAAATTACTAGGCTAAACGTGCTCAAAATGTTCTCCGAAAAATTCTACACGACGTTTTCGATGAGACAAATTTAACGGAACAATTTTGGAAATCTTTGGAGACCAAACAGAGTTCTCCAAAAATCTTTGAAGATTTAGACTGCGAGAAACTAGACTAACTGCAGATCGAATAGGCTAAAGGAACACACGAGATTCTGATTTCTAAACACAGATCGAGGCACAACCAACTCCACGATCTACTAAAAAGGGAAAACATGAGAGGGATTCTGATTTCTAAACACAGATCGAGGCGCAATGGATCGGTGGCGGTTGACGGGATCGAAGACAGTCGACCGAGCATGGACGGGGAACAGAGTGCGGTGACGTGGATGGGAATGGCGCGCGGCTCGGCGGGGAACGGCGACACGTGAACCAGGGCGACGCGGAGCGGTGCGCGGATCGGAGAGGCGATGCGGGATGGAGGCGTGAATCGGGACGACGCGCAGACGGAGTCGGGAACTGGTCGCGCGCGGGGGTCGAAGCGAAGGCGGCGACGCGCGGATGGATGCGGTTGACGGAGACGGGCGGTTGACGCGGACCAACGCAGACGGCGTTGAGACCGAGGATCGGGCAGGGAGGTGCGTGCAGGAATCGGCAGGGCGGCACGTGCCCGATCCCCTCTGCTGCTCTGAAACTTGAGAAGGGGAAAGAAAATGAGGAGAAGCGAGAGAGGTTGGTGGGAAGCGATAAAATTGGGGGGTATTTATAGAGGAGATTAATTAATAAGGTTTGAGAATTAATTAAAGGCTTTGGAAATTAATCTCGGCCCAACAAAAGTCTGCGGACCAAAATTATTCCGGCGCTAGAAAATAAAAAGGAGAAATTTGAATTTGGAGCTGAACGAAATTTGAGATAATCTTCACTTTGATTAATTTGAAAAATTTCGGATTGTTACAGCCTAGGCCACGCCTACACGTCCTCTGGCCATCCGCCCTTTACACCCTCATGGCCGCCGGTACACATGCACCACTACTCTGGATCTGGGGCCGGTTGTCACAGATCTAATCGAGTAGTTGTCGCTGTGGATCTAAGAGTATTGCGCATCATCAAGCTCATCGTCTCCGATGGCGGGCTTCAGCAACGATGATCTGCGAGCTCAAGGTCTCCTGGGCGATGATGAAGACGACATAGCCGCTGGAGCCGAGGCCCTGTTCGAGGCCAATGCTGCTTCTCCTGTTGATGTCGACGGCGCTAGCCCGACGGTCAGCACAGCCGGCAACAAGACACGGGCCAGGGTGTTGACGTCCGATGTTTGGCTCGACATGGAGGAGCTTAAGCGAGTCACCAATGGTAAGGAGGTCAGGTATGGTGCTCGATGCAAATACCGTAAATTTGAGCTTTCTGCTAGCTCTACTGTTGGTACTGGTCATCTAAGGCGTCATATGAAATTATGCAAAAAGAAAACTCTTGCAGGTAGCTCTTCTTCTCAACCTCATTTGCATTTCAGTGATGATGGTCATGTTCAAGGTTTTATCTATAATCCTGAAGTAGCTAGATCTGAGCTATGTAGATTAATTGCTAGACTTGATCTGCCTGTTAGTATTGGTGAACAACCTGCATTTGAAGAGTATGTTAGAAATGCACATAATCCTTGCTTTAGACATGTTTCTAGGCACACCACTACTAGAGATCTTGAGAAACATTTTGCTCGGAAAAAACTGCAGTGATTGAAATGTTGAATCAAGCTACATGTGTGTGTTTGACTTCTGATATATGGTCTGGTAATGTTAAGGAGGACTATCTTAGTGTGGTTTTTCAATTTGTAACTGATGACTGGGAGTAAGAGAAGCGCATTGTTGGTATGAGACTGAATGATTGCTCTCATTCTGGTGTTAACATTGCTGAGTGCATTATGCATGTTGTTTCTGAGTTTAGCATGACTTTCAAAGTGTTATCTATCACACTAGACAATACTTTTGCTAATAGCACTGCTATTGAACATTTAAGTCCATTGATTTCATCATATGTTGGCTCTGGTTTGTTGTATCAACATTGTGCTTGCCACATAATCAATCTGATTGTAAAATCTAGACTAAAAAGGATCAAAGATTACATTGTGTACATTAGAACTGCTATTTCATGTCTCAATTATACAACTATGATTACTCTGTTTACCACGCTAAAGTGAAAACTGAATTAAGTAATTTATTTTTTAAATATGAGTCTAAGTTTGGTTTTGTAATACTGCAAAGGCCGCAACCATTGCACAATGTTCCAGGTAAGAAGGTATGCTCTTGAAATAGGATATTTGGTAGACTACCTACACCAACTCCTACTGTTGTTCCATCTATATCTAACCCCATATTATCTTCCAATGCTTCAGATTAACCATTTATTTGGAAAGTGATACTGTTTCTCAATTTGATGATTCATTTAATTTGCTTAGGTGGTGGCAGGATCATAAAAGAACTTATCCTATTCTCTCAATTTTAGCTAAAAATATCATTACTATTCCTGTTTCAACTATCTCTTCGAAATCTGCATTTTCTTTATGTGGCAGGCTGATCGAGGAACATCGATAGAGTCTAACACCTGAACATGTGGAGATGCTATCACTGCTCAAGGACTGGGAGCAAGGTGATGCTCGGCAACAGCACAATATGGAGAATGCAGAACTTGTCGACAGGATGGAAAACTTGTTCTTCGATGATAGTTTTGGGTCTAGACCTTCTGGTTCTGGGTCTGGACCTTGTGGTTCTGGTTCTGTTCTGACTGATTCTGTTCCTTCTGGTTCTGGTTGACATGTTCTGGTCTGGTTAATTTTGTAAGATCACTAAAAGACGCTGGGTTGTACTCTTTTTTCCTTTAGGGTTTTATCCTCATGTAGTTGAAATGAGGTTTTACTAAAGGTTTTTAACGAGGCAACCCCTTTTGCACATAAGCCTATTTTTAAAGCTCGGTGATCTTAGGAGTGTGGTTCTGGTTATGTAAGACTTAAGTGCGAGTCTTTGTGCCTGTTGTCGAAGTTCTGTGAACCTGTGATTTGTTTCTGTGAACTTCAAAACCTGTGATTGTCGAAGTATAATATGTATTTATCGATGTGTCTGTGAACCTGTGAACTAGTAACTGTGTTTGTCGAAGACTCGAAGTATAATCTGTATGACTGTATTCTGTTACCTGTATTATCAAAGTTTGTGTCTGTGAACCTTATAATCTGTATGATCAATGTTTAATCTGTAACTATTCTGTGATCTGTTGTCTATGTGAAATTTGGGTGAAATTTGGAATCTGGGTAATCTGTATGATTGTTTGGGTAAAATTTGGAATCTGGGGAGGGTTTTTTTTTTTTAGTGAAACGGGCCTCATGTCGGCCCGGAACGACCCGTGTAAGAGTAGCCGTGCCGTGCCTAGGCTGAAGGAGGCAGCCCACGAGCTGGCACGGCAGGGCCCGCACCTCCAGGCGTGCCATGCCGTGCCGGGCCGTTCGAAAAGAGGCCTGAGCTCGGGTGGGCCCGGGCCGTGTCGGCCCGGCACGGCCTGTTGGGCAGGTATACACAGCGTGCACATCGCCTCACCCGCGTGTCAGCTTTGATACCTGTGCCATCGTGCCGGCCTCGTGCGCTATCAGTGCGCCACACCGGATCGACAGTATTTTTGGGGAAGAAATGTGGATTAGGGTTTTTAGGAGCGGTACAATTTTTTTCAACAAGAGCACTGGCAGCTAGGGATGCGTGTTTTATATTTTGTGGGTCAGCCCACGACCCAAAAACCCTTTCAAATGAACTAAAATTTCACTCTACCTTTTTAAATTCATCACACAAATGTTTTAGGGTGCTGACCTACAAATACCCAATGGGTACCCAACTTGCACCCCTACTGGCAGCCTTCCATTTTCAAATAAGGTCTCAGATCGGCTGGGCCGATTGGGCTGGGCCAGACCACGCGGTACAATATAATGGGCCGAAGCATTTTCGGGCTGCTCCAACAAGCACTCTGGGACACTTTAGTTTATTTTTCATTTTATCGATAATAGGCCCAAATTCAGGTGGGCTGGGCAACAATTCAGTTTTGGGCTGCAATTTTCTTTTGGGGCAATTGTATTTTTACCCCTACTTTGGAGTGCAATTGTGATTTTGCCCTCATTTTTTAGGTTTGTGATTTTGTCCCTGATTTTCAAAAGTGAAGGTGAAGTTTACCCCTACTCTGTTAAAACAAGTTAACGGTGTTAAATATGACATTTACAAGATAAAAATGCCATTGATTTACCCCCATTTTTTAGGAGACTATAATTTTACCTTATGTTATACGAACACTGATAATATTTTGACATAATATTCAATAGTATTTTGACAATATTAGAAATATTTTGAGATATTTAATAAATTTTAATATAATTTATATAAATTTTCATGAATGTATTTAGTTACAGACGAGAACAGAGGGAGGAATACAATGATCATTTGCTATTTTATTTGATTTTTTCTTTTTTTTCTTTAATTATTTTTTGGTACTGAAGTTAACGGTGTTAAAAGTGAGGGTAAACGGATTGTTCATTTTTAAATAGTAAGGTAAAATTACAAACCCTCAAAAATGAGAGTAACATCATAATTGAGCTCTAAAGTAGCGGTAAAAACACAATTGTGCCTTTTCTTTTTTTACTTTCTCTCTAACTTCTCCAAGAATTTTGGTAACATGCCACATGTTTAGGGGCTGTCGAATGGTTATCCTACGTAGGAGTAGGAGTGTAATTTATTTATAATCTTCAGCTAATAATTACGCTAAATCAGCAGTGCAGCAGCTAATCTTTGTTGAGTGCTCATGTAACTGAACATCTACCAACTATCCATGCACAAACGTGGGAGAAACTACATCATACTACTCCACAGCAATTGATAAAACACTTCATATATCACCACAATTATCAGTACAGAATATATATCAATACACAGCCTCCACAAATTACTGTTTGGTGGTACAGGCCACCACTTGATCATCACAGGTCTGATCGATCCATACATACATACCCAGACAGTACACATTTACACTTACAGTACTCCTGCTTAAATTGCCCGCAGGTTTTACAATACACTAATTAATCAGCACAATCAGGTTAATTATTTGCGGCGGGTAGCACTAGCACGTAATTAACACAAACCTCCAGGACTCACCGCTGGGAGGTGAGATCTACCGCCGATTGACTAGGTAGTTAGTAATGGTAGTAGTAGAACGCGACACTGGTGGAGTGGCAGACACGCACTTACTCGCGGATACAGCAACGGCCATGGCGAGCTGCATGCATGACAGAAGAGAGAGAGCATGCTTGATGATGAAGGGTTGGTTCGTTCATCTGATCAGCGGCGGGTTCCCCGGGAGCCGGCCGCCCTGGTCGGCGTGGCGGCACCCGCCTCCTCCGACGCCGCCGGTGCCACCGCCGCCTCCCCCGCCGCCGCTGCCGCC
>BCLF01000060.1:482907-537262 GCA_001602275.1 Zoysia japonica | reverse complement strand
GCGAGCGCGGCCATCGACGCCGCGCCAGCCGTGGCGCCCCTGCGCGACCTGTCCCTGCGGTCCATGGAGACTCCGGCGACAGAGGGAGGGAAGGAGCCGGTCGAGAGGGAAGCTGGTGGCGCGGTGGAGCGGGAGCTGCGCTGCTTGATTTTAGCTTGAGCTCATGAGTGGAAGGATGTCCGGTCAAGAGGAGGAAGAAGAGAAGCTTAGGGGGCGGTGCGATATAAAGGCGGGTGCCGTGTGTGTAGAGGCAGGGCGCACATGTGGGGCCCGTACCACGCCGGGGGTACGTGTATATACACGCACCAGTATACGAAGCTGGCGTTCGACTACCAGTATTTATACTTGCGAGCGTACGTATCCATAGAACAATTAGCTGTCGAACAGTATCTTGCGTCGAACATCAGGCAGAGCGCGATGTTTCCTAGTCTCAAGCAGATAGATGGTTCCCTCAAGAGCAGGCGGAAAAGTCCTACCATTGTTCCGCCGGATGGAACGCGTGTGACGAGCCGTACGTCGGCGTCGTCGAGAACACAGTGGTGGCGCGGCGCGAGCTCCATCGTGCACGCGCGAGACCGGGAGCCGGCCGGCCGTCGGGTGGTGGTGGAGCGCGCTGATCGCGTCGCGACGAATGGTACGGGAACTGGGAGCACGCACGCAGGACGGCCGGCCGGCCGGTGCCCGACTGACTTTGTACGGCACCAGCAGCGAAGTGTTACGTGCGGCCTGGGGCGAGGGGCCCCGGCCCCGCCCATGTTGCTCTGCTCGCAGTCGCAGGCGAGCGGCGCCGGCCGTGGGGTGGCCCGGCCCCGGTATGTGCTCGAGGATAGGCACGGCCGGGGACGACGGTGACGGGTGAGGTACCCGTCCGGCCGGGCAATGTTTTGACGGAGACGGGGGAGGGCCCCGGCCGCGCAAAATATGATCAGATTATTTTTTTGGCGATGAAATATGATCAGTTTAAAGTGTTACTAGTACGTGGCACAAGGATACATGAGGCGAGCAACGAGAGTCATTGTCTCGAGTTGATTACGGAATCACACCCGACGCTGATCATGCTCTCCCCGTTTTTCAATTGACGTGACTGTTGACTTTTACGATGAATATTTACTATTTATTTTATTAAAAAATTTGTTTAAATATATAAAATTTTAAGTTGTAGTTTAAATAACTCTCATAATAAATTAAATTATATCAAAATTTATAAAAAAAATTGAATAAAACAAATAATCAAATTGAATTTAAAAGTCAACAGCGACATCAATTAAAGAACAAGAGAGTATTGAATTTGTGCAACGGCCAACGGATATTCCCGCTCATATCCGGTAACTAATTCAAATTGGAACAAACAGATTCAGTAATTGCGTGCTGCTCTCATCTTCATGCCTTCGACTTTGAGCTTGCTTCCTGTGAGGTGACTAAACAATGCCTTTTCCATTTCTGGTAACTTGATGTTCGATTACTTGTCTCAACAGATTTTACTCCACTTTTTTGTCGCGCGAGTATTAAAAGAACGTTTTGCTTTTTTTAAGGGTTCTTGAAACGGGTTTCAATCACTAAGACGACACGACAAGAAATGTGTTGCAGGCAAAAATTATCTCATAATCCAAAGCGTACAGTGATATCTCAAATATATATAAGTAATAAATTATTAACTAATACTTCGTCCGTCCAAAATAAGTGTCTTTTTAGATTTTTAAATATCTACCTTTGATTATTCATCTTATTCAAAAATGTGAAAATATTATTTATTTTAATGTGAAATGGTTTATTATTAGAAGTACTTTAACTTTGTCTTATTTATTTTTGTATTTTTGTATTTTTTTAATAAGACGAATAGTCAAACATTGATTTTAAAAAGTCAAAAATATCACTTATTTTGTTCAAATGTGTAAAATTATTGGACGTGTTTTAAATAACTTAATTTAATGATAAGCCAAATTATAACATATTTATCATATTATTTTAGATAGATGAATAGTAAAATGCAATGATAAAAATCAATGACCAGAGATAATACGTTCAAAGGTATTACCTGCTGTTCTATTGGCCTAATGAAGCCAAATAGAAAAAAAAATGGGTACCATTGTGAACTGCTTGATAATCAGATTCTACCTACTAGTAGCTGCTAACAAATGTACTGCATGCAATTAACTTCCCTGTCCCAAAATAAGTGATGTTTTTGATTTTTTAAAATTAACTTTGACCACTCGTTTTATTAAAAAAATTAATAAAAATACAAAAATAAACAAATTAACTTTTAAGTACTTCTAATAATGAATCATATCATAATAAAATAAAATAAATAATATTTTCACAAACTTTTTGTATAAGACAAACGGTCAAAGGTAGATGTTTGAAAACCTAAAATAACACTTATTTTGATACGGAGGGAGTACACTTTATGCCAATTTCTGAAGAAAAAAAATACAAATTTATATCCGATTCCATCAGTCAGCTTTATAATAGCCTTTTCTCATACTAACATAAAATCTGTAATTTTCTGATATATGTTCACAAATAGTTGTAGTTTAATTTCTCAAATTACCTCATTTTTTCACGAGTTACCAAGTATAGAGAATTTTTAAATGCAAAAAAAAAATTATAGCTTGGTTTCAGAAAGATCATCTTCTACAGTTTAAGGCGTTATAAAGCCACAACAATATTGATAGGTTGGTCTTTTGACATCCCTTCAACCCGTCACATCTTTCCTTTTTCTTTTATAGAAATCAACAACTTGCAATGCGATTACGACTTTGCTATCATTTTTGCTGGTCCATCATAATTATGTACCGTGGAATAGAAGTAGGGTTGTCTCGTGAAAGTGTGGCGCAGATAAAAAAGAATTGGATAGGATCGATTGGCGCGACAATTTTAGCAAAGAAAGGTTACGGGTAGTGCCAATTGTTTTCGGACAATGGCACCATGGTTACACGCGTAATACTATTAATGCACGATAAAGCAAATTGCGATGAAGTATATTCTATTTATCATATTTTAATAAAATAATTAGTTAAAATTGATATTAGAAGTCAACGGTCTCAATATTTTAAAATTAGAATGAGTAATATTATGGAACTATTTAAAAAAAAATGGAAAGAGGACTGCAACAATGGCAAGGAAAAAAATGAAATCTATGTTAATGTTACTAAAGTCATACTCAATCTAAAGATGACTAAAGGGGCTTGGCCCATAAACCCTTTCACAAATTAAACTAAGCCTTATAATATTTTTTAGTTAAAAAATAATAGAAAATTTTGATATGATTTTAATCTGATCTAGCCCTCCTCACATCTGGTTCAATTTTTTCAGCCACCTGAATCAAAACTCCAAACCTTACCTTCGCAAGAACAAAAAAAAAACATAGGCACCGTTTGAAATGTAAGAATTTCAAAGAAATTTTATAGAAAATTTTGTAAGAATCATTTCAATTTTAAAATAAAAAAATTAGGAATAAGAAAAATTTCTATGTTCAAGCGGGCCGTATTGCACGTGAGCATGGCGTCTGAGGAGGAAGTGAAGTGTAGGACGGCGATGGGGAAAAACTGTCGGCTTTCGAGCTTTTGTCCTCGGCTTCACTGATTGGGGTGCAGCACGGGCGCACGGGCACACACCGGGTCACCGACCGACTGAATCGACTAGCTGGGCCGGCACGGCTACGCGTAGGGGCGCCGTAGCAGCAGCACCGGAAAGCAAGTGGCCGCTCCCAAAGAACGGCAGGCGGAAGCGATGTGCAACGCAGAACCCAAAAGTGACCGACGGACGGCACCCTGCAAGCGAGGAAAAGCTAGGAAGCGTAGTCGGCAGCGTACCTACGCTCTGGCATACGTACGTACGTATACTCCCATAGACTTTAACGTACGTACCTGGACCGCTCGCACCTGTTTGGTATACGTACACCTACGTACGCGCTCGGTGGGAGTCCGTCGGACTGACGCCGTGTACGCGAGTACGGGCATCCGGCCAGGCCAGGCGGGGGAGGGGAGAGCCGCGCGCGCGGCGTCCGTCTCGCTCGCGCCCGGGCCCGTGGTCCGTGGCGCCGGAGCCGGAGCGCGCCGGACCACCCCCGCTGAGCACGGCGTGGCGACGGGTCGGATCGGCCAGTCCGGGCTCCGGATCTCCCTGACGTCGCGTGCGCGGGGCCCAGGAACCTGTCGCTTCTTTCTTCTCCCTGGCGCGCACCGCGCGACGCACGGACCGGCCCCGTGCCCGGCGCACGTGATCCGAGGCGGCTTTATCGGGCCACCAGTACTGGTCGCCATCAGCGTCGTCGTCCCCATCACTGATTGGCTTGCTAGCTCCCTCCCCCGCCGCAAGGACGGGGAGAGAAAAGTCTCCCGCTCGCTCGCTCGCTCGCACTCATTCATTCACCGCCCCACACACACAAGGCTCTCGTCTCTGACCACTGACCAGTGGCTGGCTGGATCTGTCGCACGCGTCCGTCCGTCGTCGGCACTCGTCACCGATGCGCGAGACACCCCGCGTCGTCGGCACTCGGCACCCTAGCTACCTGTAGCGAGACAAAATACTGTATTATAGCATTTGCCGCGGCGTCTTGTCCAGACGTGATTTCAATCTTTCCCGTCGACCAAGATTAGCTTGCCGGGCATCGATCGATCATCGGAGATAAGATAGGTCGATCGCTGCTCCGTTCGTTTTCTCACAAAAGCTGAAGCGCACGATCGATACGCCCACCACCCCAATCAAAGTGACCATGGCACATGCACGAGCAAGGACGCACGGTGAAAAACGGCAGGGTTTACGGCTCCTGCATGCGCCGGCCGGTTCATCGAAAGTTGAATCTGAGCCTCTGCCGCCTGCTGCCGAAGTCACGAGCAGGCAGGCCGCCGCGCCGTACCAGTCCAGCGAGTGTACAGGAGTTGCACGAGGCCCCACCCACGCGCAGCGGCAGTCAGTGCCCGCTCGCGTCCACTTCGCCACTCACTTCTACTCATTCGCTGATCGCTGTGCAGTGCATGGGGCTGGACCGGCCGGACCTATAGTAGCTAGGTACAGTACCTACGCTATGGCTAGCGCTCGACAGCGATGCCTGCGTTTCATCGCTGACGCGACGGGGCGAATCACAGCCAATCGCCGTCGGCAGTCCTCTCGCAGTCAAAATCAAGGCGGTTTTCACCGGATCAAGGTAAAAAGTAAAACGTGCCATGTACTGCTTACTCCCATCATAGGTGGTCGTTCTATGTCTGAGCATAAAAATTAAAAAAATTAAAAATATAGTATGTAGAAAATGAAGAGAGAAAAAATAAAAATAGAGATTTATTAAAAAGAGAGAAAATGTGAGAAAAATGTATTGAAAAGTAAGAATAATATATATTAAAAAATAAATTTGGAATGTTAGAATGACTTCTATTTATAAAAGGAGAGAGTACTTATTGTTCGAGGGAAGAAAAGGTAAGGTATGATTGTAATTGTAACAGAGATGTTACGGTGTTTCGAGGGAACAAATTTTAAATGTTAAAATGACTTCTATTAATCTCAGCCATTGATTTTTAAAAATTGGTATTGAGTTTATTATTTTTGGTACCGAGGCTACCATTTTTAGTATCAGACCCACCATTTTAATACTTTTGACTAGATAAATATGGTTAATCCCAAACATTGTATCATCTCTCATTGTGACAAGCCGAACTGAACAATGCCACCAATCAATCTCAATGGTAATTGCATGGTAATGTACTCCCTCCATCTTCATTTACTTACTACTATTTTACATTAAATATGTGTAAAAAAACTCTACTATTTTACATTAAATATGTGTAATAAAAACTAAAGATGCGTTTGGTACGGTTTCGATTCTCCGAAAAATTTGAAATATTTTAGTTTTAGTCTAGAAACGTTTCTAGTCAGAAAAAAAATCACTTTAGAAACCGTTTGACAAATTTTAGTGATTCAGATTCAATAAAGCAAGGAGGACAATTGAAATGACCGATATAACCTTCTTGTGTTAATACTAAAAATATCAGAACAATTTAAAAAATTTTAAGAATTAAACGGAACAACTTAAAAAAAATTTGAGAACTAATAAAACAACTTTAGAAACTAACACTCATACGATGATCCCTACCGAGGTTAAAACGTCAAGCGCAATGCCCTGCAAAGAATAGGTGATACTGCCTCCATCCAAAAATATAAGCATTTCTGATTTAAGTCATTTTAGTGAAAGTCAAACTCTTTTAATTTTGACTATTAATAATAAAAAATTAATGATGTTTTAACATATACAAACCATATTACCAGATTTTTCTAAAAACAAATTTTCATAATTTGTAACTCTTTATATTAGAAATTATTTAAATATTATTAATCAAAATTAATAGAATTTGATTTTGACCAAAACTAGACATGCTTATATTTATGGACGGAGGGAGTAGCATTCAATCAGCCACCCACCCCTGATCTCTTCGAAAATTCAACAAACAAAGACTATTGATGTTACTAAAAAATGAAAAAAAATGAAATCTGTTGAATCAGCTAGAAGTTTCTTCTGAATGCGAGTGTTGCCTGTTGTGCTTGTATGTGTTGTTCTTGCACTACTGCTGGACACACAGGAAAGTGTTCTTGTGTTCTTCAGCAGGATGATACTACAGTTAATTGTGACCCTAAAAAGGGTGAAATACCTCTAATTATCCAGTAGCTATTAATGTTGTCAATAAAAAGGGGATGAACAGTGTGCAACTATTTGCTTGTGATACTGTTGCATGTAGGAAAATTTTTAGTCTTAAACATCTAAATGCTGATGCATGGACACTATAACAGCAAGAGTCCCTATCCACAATTATGGACTGAAAGTAGACAAATGTGGTTATGCATATAGCTAATTAAACAAAGAATCAACAAGACATTGAGTTTCATGTGACGACGTGACAAGTAACTCAAAATGACCAAAAACCATCCTACTCTATGTCCAGGATCACTTTAATATCATTCTGTGAAAATTAAAAAAAAAATATCATTCAGTGAAATTCCAAGGAGCAATCCTCAAGAGATTGGCCGAATTTATATCTGACCATTAAGAAACATTGGAGGCCAAGCCATAAAGAAATAGAGATTCACGGCAAAGATGTATACCTACAAGAATGAGAAGAAGACGATCCCTTTGATGCACAAAAACTTGGCAAGAGGCTTGTGAGGTGCCAACTCTTTAGCAAATAAGTGGTAGAAAAGAACTAAAGCATATAGACAGTACGTGGCTGCCATAGTAAACATGTAAGACTATCAATTTTCCTCAATAAAGAAAGAAACTCAAGCCACCAAAACTAGGACCTGTAAACTTAAACCTACAAACTGATGAATTGTTAACAGCTCGTGGAATTCCATTAGTTCCATGTCGATTACACGTGGGGATATCTCGGTTAAAGGAATATAAAAGTATGTTCTAGAATCTAGAGGCAGAATAATTCATGCATATAGAAAGATCAGGAACGATAAAGCTGGAATTATAGTGGAAGATACATTTGAAATAAAAACCTGCAGTTCAAATGAATAAAGAACTGGTATAGTTACCATAGTTAATTTGTTCAACTAGTCTACATAATGCTACATACATAAGTACTCAAATGGAGAAGTTTGAATTTTCTTTGCAAGCATGCATGGAAAACATTTAGTAATACTGCTGAAACTTGAAGGCAGATTATAAGAGTTTCCATAACTATAGACATCTAGTAATAGTATGGACCTAACTCACCTAAGACACCATTTAGGGCAGATAATTCCAGTACTCAGTAATTATTTTAAAAAATATAATGTATTAAGGACAAAGAAAGGTACCAGGAAAAGAGAAACAGGAAATGAATGATGAGGCACCCTCCCTTTGATTTCATCAGGGACTATGTTTTTACTAATGGTTATAGATATATTCAAGTAGCTGTACATCAATGCCATAAACTTATTAATCACTTGTGAAATAGAAAGGAAAAGGAAAAAACAGTGAAATGGCAAACATCACATGTGCAATTGCTCATCGAAAGAGGACTCACCAGTGCCTCATATCATTCTTTAACAGCATCTAAGAATGTGAAAAATGTTTTGCTTCCTTGGATATCAAGAAGGCCCAAAAAGGAATTTATGGCATAAAGTGGAGCCATTAGCACAATAATGAGTATAGCTTTCTACTCCTTGGGATTTTTTCCAATAGAAAAGATGCTGTGACACCAATTGCACAGTGAAATGCAGAGACAGCATCACACAACAAGTTGAACCAAGGAGCGTCAGAGCTGCAGGATCCACTTTGCTGATATCCATTCCCAGAAACAGAATCGTTGCGCCTGAAAGCACAAATATTTAGCTTATTCGTCCTAGAAAATAAGTTTATGCAAAAGATGAATCGAACAGAGCTCTTTTAACAGAAGAACATACAGAGGCATCCAGAATCAATGTATGACACTATAATCATTTGATTAGATCTGGTTTTTAGGCCTAACAAAATTGATCCAGATTTGGCTAAACCGAAGACACGATCTAATGAAAAACAAACAAGAAATGCTTTGAAAACCACCTTATATATTAGTATATTACCCACATTAATGTCGGTTTTTTTTTAAGAAAACACCAGAAGAGCCGCGTATCATTTTATTAAGAAGAAGAGTTGTAGCATACTAAGTACCCTCATAAACCACCTTATATATTAGTATATTACCCTCATTTCGTTGCCTTACCTAATTAAAAAAAAAAACTCTACATCAAGTTACTCATACTAAGTACATGTATGGATACGACAAACTGAGATACAATATTTCCTATAAACAAGGATGCATCAATGCAGCCAAGATATATGTATTTAAAAAGGAAAGAGTTACAATCCCCATTCCAGAGTAACCACAGTATATACGGTAGTCACCATTGTGGAATTCTGATCTTGCATTTCTACCAAACAGCCACATAGGTTTCTCGAGGGATAGCAAAAAAACCCATAGAGGAATCAAGAGTCTGAAGATCTGAATTTCCTTAAGCATGACCACTAGAATCAACAGGAGCAATAGAGTAAGAGAAAGCAGCACTGCAGTAGTACTGTTCAAATCTTAACACTGAATCCTTCTACAGGCCACTCCATAAACCTAGATGTTAAAGCCCAAACCGGAGGCAAGCATGGGAAAGAACAGTCTCTAACAGACTGGCACACATTCTCATTCAGCCGGTTCCTCTCAAAATAGTTAAATCAAGGGGCGTGGTGGTGTTGAATTCAGGGTGCAAAAAGCCACCAGTGCCATGGTAAAATGGGTGTGAGGAGGTCATTGCAGAAGATTGAGATGGGACTTGGCAACTCTAGGCGTGGACCACAGGCTCAACAGTAACAGGGAAATGGCACTTTTTTTTTGCACTTTCACAGGATGTGTGTAAGCGTGTGTTAGTCACATTTCAAGTGATTGAGTGATATTGATCTGTAAAGGGAACTAAATTCTCAGAAACTACCTCCTGCTCCTTGTCCCATGATAAACGCTCAACTGAAGTATACTCCATCCATCGCCAACTAATGACTTAAACTCACCTGAATAGTTGGCTTAATCCCACCTGACTAAAATGGGTGTAAACTGAAGCACACCGTTCGATTGGCCGAGAAGGGAGGTTGGAGCCGACGATTATGTGTCACTTGAGAATTGATATCAATTAAAAAAAAGCAGTTTAGAACACGAACCTCAGCTAAGATTAATCCATTTTCGCCTAGGAATATTCAACTTGGTAAGGTGTATGCATTGGTACAGAGTCTGAACACAAGGAGATTTGTTGCTATTATGGCATTCCTAGGTACGGCTTCGCGAAATGATACCACATCATGGGCTTCTCCAAAACAATACTTATATTGTGTACTGCTCTATAATAGTATTCAAAAGGGATTTAAACTCATTTTTAGTTTCATTTCGATTTTTTTACTTCCCTACATGACTAAAATACCCCTGCTGATTTTGATTAGCCCTTACCCCTTTTCTTTCCTTGTCATTCTAAAATAAATTCGTTTTCCTCCTCTGGTGGCTGCACCAACAGCCACGAACACCAGGCAAAGCATGGCTGGGTGTTGGCTCGGATGACCATTGCTTGTCTGGCCTATCACGCGCATAGGTTTGTTGTGAAACTTTTCAATTCAATATTCTAAAGTCTTGTTGGTCCTTCTAAAACTATAATTTATTAATGCACATGTGATTGAAAAGGGATGTGATTGAAAAGGGAGTGTCAGCCTGGACAATCTACGTGCTTTATTTGTAGTTTATTATTTGTATTACCACATGAACTTGACCATCTGTTTTAACAATACAACAGGGCAGGAATAGAGAGGAATCATTTGCGATGGATTGATTGATTAGCAACAGCCAACAGTTTCTTTGATTGATTGGGATTTAATAATAATTTACGATGAGGCAGAGAACGAAGGAAGGATAGAACTTTGCAATTAGAAACAAGTTTATGAGCCTTTGGGGTTCGGGGGATATGATGAGATGGAAAAAGATGCTAGGGAGGTTGAAATGGACTGGAGCAACTACTTCAGGAATCCCTATGTAGAAGGTAAAGAAGGTGCATCTATGCCTATAGGTGATTCTATTTCATAGAAGACCATGATGGTTTGTGATAAGGATAATCTGTCGATGGAATTGCGTAGCTTGTATCCCACTATAGAAGAATTTAGTCTGGCAGTGAGACAATATGCTATTAACAAAGAGTTTGAATTGGGTATCAATGCTACAACCAAAAAAAAATATAAAGGCTACTGTAAAAGTAGCAAATGACACTTGGCCGATTGTTGGGCGCACGCAGGTAGACAACATACTGTTATGGTACAAAATCATGGTACCAACATTTTATTGCCATGTTTCATATTTGTTATAAAATCTTGTCATGCTATTTTTTTGCTCATGTTTTGACAGGTCACAGCCTTGAATGATATGCACACATATACATCTAGCAGCGGAAGGACCACTACACCTTGCAAATGGGTAGCTTCCAAGGTTGTTTCTATTCTTCGCAAAAACTATTAAATGGGAACTAAAGAGTTGCAGATTAAGTTACAAGATGATTACAACTGCACTATGGGGCATGACACAGTTTGGAAAGGAAAAGAAAAGACTCTGACATTGTTGTATGGTTCATGGGAAGACAGTTCACTTGTTTTATAATTGGAAGATAGAGGTCATGGAAAAAATGCGAGACAATATCATTGAGATTGCTTGGAAGACAGATCATGGCAAAATTTATTTTCACAGGTTCTTTTGCGCGCTTGTCCTTGTATCGAGTGTTTTCGATTAGTGGTTAGGCCATGGCTTGATGTTGACTTCACAGAGCCATAAATGGCAGATGGAATTGTACAGCAACTGGTGTGGATGATCACAAACTGAATGTATCCAGTTGCTTTTGGATTCATAGACTCGGAAACAGAAGATAATTGACGTTGGTTCATGTACTTTGTGCAGTTGAGACATAAACCAACACCAATAGTTAGGCCATGGCTTGATGTTGACTTCACAGAGCCATAGATGGCAGGTGGAATTGTTATTTAGCTGCAGCAACTGGTGTGGATGATCACAACCGAATGTATCTAGTTGCTTTTGGATTCATAGACTCGAAAACAGAAGATAATTGATGTTGGTTCATGTACTTTGTGTAGTTGAGACATAAACTAACACCAACTATCTTCTGTTTCTGAATGTATGAATTCAAAAGCAAGTAGATACATCCAGCTGTGACTATCTACACCAGTCGTTGCAACTAAATGACCATTCCACTACCATTTAAGATTGTGGAGTTAACACGGCCTAAAACCTGATCGAAAACACTCGATACAAGGACCATGCACACAAAAGAACCTGTGAAAATAAACTTTGCCATCATCTGTCTTCCAAGCAATCTCGGTGATACTGTCTCACATTTTTTCCATGACATCTGTCTTCCAGTTATAAAACAAGTGGAAACTGTCTTCCCATGAAACATACAACAATGTCATAGCCTTTTCCTTTCCTTTTCAAACAGTGTCATACCCAATGGTGCACTTGTAATTATCTTGTAACTTAATCTGCAACTCTTTAGTTCCCATTTAATAGTTCTTTCGAAGAATAGAAACAACAATTGAAGCTACCCATTTGCAAGAAGGTATAGTGGTCCTTCTGCTGCTAGACATATATGTGCGCATATCATTCAAGGCTGTGACCTGTAAAAACATGAGAAAAAAACAACAGTATAAGAAATATTAAACATGTCAATAAAATGTTAATACCAGTTTGTATCATAACAGTCATGTCTGCCTGCGCGCGCCCAACCATCACTCAAGTGCATTTGACACCTTTACAGTAGCCTCTATATTTGTTTTTGGTTGTGGCTTCGATACCAAACTCAAACTCTTTGTTAATAGCATATTGTCTTACTGCAAGACTAAATTCTTTCATAGAGAGATACAAGCTACGCAACAGATTATCCTTATCATAAATCATCACGGTCTCATTTGAAATAGAATCATGTATAGGCATAGATGCACGTTGTTTACCTTCTACAGTAGGGATTCCTTAAGCACTTGCTCCATGGTCCATCGCAACCTCCCTAGAATCTTCCTCCATCTCATCATATCCCTTCCCAACCCCAAAAACTCATAAACTTGTTTCCCATTGCAAAGTTTTATCCTTCCTTTGTTCTCTACTTCCTCTTGAATTACTATTAAATCCCACTCAATCAAATAAGTTGTTGGCTATTGCCAATCAATCAGCAGAGCTGGTGGCTGTTCACAATTCATCACAAATAGTTCCCCCCTATCTATCGCAAATTCCTACCCTGTTGTATTGTTAAAACAGATAATCAAGTTCATGTGGTAAAACAAAGAGAAAATTCCTTTCTTGGCTCTAAAAAAGTCGTTGCTTCCTTCCTTGACCTTTTTTGTTTTGAACTTTTCTATCCGGACAAAATTTCATCTTTCATTCTTTTTTTGGCCCTTCCGTTAGTTTAGACCACTAACGGTGTTAAGTTAGAGGTCAAATGACCATTTGACCCTTCCTATAAAATGAATCACCACAATGTCAGCTTGAATTTGTTAAAAAGTTAACACTATCACGTTTTCATGTTAAAATATAGTATATGTTAAAAAATTTTAACAATGTTATGATTACATTTTAAAAAATAGTGCACCATCAAATTATCACAAATACAAATTGAACTTGTGGTGATTCAGTTTTTGAGAGGGACAAAATAGTCATTTGACCCTAACTTAACACCGTTAGTGACATAAACTAACGAAAGGGGTCCAGAAAGAAATGAAAGATGAAATTTTATTCGGATATGAAAGTTCAAATAAAAAAAGCCAAGAAAAAAAGCGGTGACTTTTTTAAGGCCAAATAAAAAATTCCCTCTAAAACAAATGATAGACTACAGATAAAGCACGTAGATTGTCCAGGCTAACACTCCCTTTCCGATCACATGTGCATGAATAAATTATAGTTTTAGAAGGACCAATTGGACTTATATTGAATTGAAAAGTGTCACAACAAACCTATGAGCGTGATCACACGAAACAGACGTGATCGACTACGCACGCGATGGTCGTGCGAACCAGCTCCTAGCCGCGCGAGCGTGCTGTGTGAGGGCCATCGCCTGCCGCGCGCGAGCGCGCCTAGCGTCACCTGGCGGTCGTGGCTTTCGGCACTGCCGTCAGAGGAAGAAAACGAATTGATTTGATCGTAGCAAAGAAAGAAAAGGGGTTAGGGCTAATCAAAATTAAGAGGGATATTTTAGAAGTAAAAACTCAAATGAAACTGAAAATAAATTTAAAAAATACTATTGTAGAGAAGAGAACACCGTAATATCGTTTTGGAGAAAGCCACGATGTAGCTATCATTTTATAGAAACTGCATCTGAGGAGTACTATAATAACAAAAAATTTCGAACACAAGCATAGCAATAAGGTGATTTTTTTTCTAAGTTTGCGTTTCGTTATAACTATTCTAGAAAAACTAAGTGTGCCGTTGAATCGACGAGTGCCGAATTATTAGAACAAACAGTAATCGGGGTTATCTCTGCAGAATTTTAAGCGAGAAACGGGGATCCAGCGCGGCAGGGAATACTGCGCAATGCACAGATCGGGAAGCACGGCTATGAACCAAGCCGAAGATCCGTAGGGTCCAGATTAGCGGCTGACTGGCTGGCGGAATCGCTCATAGACCTGATGTTTGATGGTTTGGAAGGGAGGCGAGGGGGCGCTCACCTGGATGCAGCAGCCGAGCCTCTGCGCCGGTTCGGTGGACTCAGCGGCGCGTGCGACGCCAGAGCCCCCCTCCGCTCGTTCCTGCTGTCCGCGGTTGGGCTGAAAATAGTATCCAAATTTTTTATTCCGATCGCATTTTATTTATTGTTTTTTCTATCGTTTTCGGATAGAAAAGAAAATTAAAAACAGTAACGAAAATATAGTCTTTTTTAACCTTTTCAGCGAAATTCTGTTTTCAGCGGAATTTTTCTGTTTTTTACCGTTTTCTCTAAATATAGTAATAAGATCTCATTTGAACATGTTTTATAAAAAATAAAAATTAAAACTTATGAATCAAACAACCTCTTATTTGCCTATGTTGTTCAGTCGTATGTTGTGAATTTAATTACAACTTGTATTATATATATATAAAAATAAGATTTGAATTATATAATGAATGTTCGATATTTATGTTATTTATATTTTCGATATTTTTTTTGGTTAACGACTATTTTGTTTTTGTTTTTAAATTTTGTATTTATCTATTCGTTTTCGTTTTCACTTTTTCCGTTTCGATTTTTGTTCGGTGCTGTAAATAGAAAAGTAGATGTTGTAAATATAAACATAAAAATGGTTGAGATATGTTTTTACCGTTTTCAACCTAGTCCGCGGTGTGACAAAGTCCTCGCGGCGGCGGCGCACGCCGGAATCGGGATCATTTTTCTTTTCCCTTTTTCCTCCCTACTAGGGCTACGGCTACAGGCGGGTCCCCCGTGGTTGTCCTGGCAATCTGGCGTCCCACGCCGGGCCAGGCTTCTACTGGGCTTTCGCGGGGAGCCGTGGGCCGCAAGTTAGTGATTCGTTGTGCCGCGGCTCATAATTCGTATGGGCTAGGCCTACATCTGCCTCCCAGCCCGCGCAGCCGCTCCGCCGTTGCCACTTCGGAACGTTTGTGCGCGCCGCGGCCGGGTGCCGGCGCCCGGCAGTGAGCGGCCCGCGGCCCGTTCTCGTGCTCTAATAAAAAAAAAAGAAAAAGTCTTATTTACTTCGTGTTCGCTTTTCTGCTCAGTACTCTCTCAACTTTCAGCACATTTTGATGACATAGCGATTTTCACTTACGTGTGTAGTACACGTGGCGATTTTCACTGACGTGTGCAGTTTCAGATGACGATTTTCGTTGACGTGACCCTCTGACGTAGCAGTCCACGTGGCAGCAGACAGCTAACGTGTTCTGGCTTTGTCTAAAATTTTAAAAAAAATACTTAACATACTCAAAAAAAATATAAAACTTTGCATAGACTTGATCATTTCGTAAGGAACAACTTTTCTTTTAGGCCCAATTTCAAAATCAGAACACATTTTATTTTAAAAATTCAAAAATAAAAATAACCCTTTAGAAGCAAAATTTATCTGGACCTTTTAAGCTTTTGATAAAATTTCACAAAATTTCTCTAAATTCATGTCTTTCTAAGTGTATTTCATTTCATATACATTTTCTTTGATACATTTAGTGCTCACTTTTCGAACTTAATTTAAATTTCAAATTTGAGCTAAATTATTTGTTTCTTTTGAGCTCAAATTTCAATTTCTTTAATTGGAGCTCAAGTTTCATATTTGTTTGATTCATGTATTTCTAAATATTTTCAAAAAATAATGTGAGTTTATGAAAATTTAAAACTTTATAAAAAAATTAAAACGTTCAAATAAATTTTGGTTCTAAATGGTTATTTTTATTTCTAAATTTTTAAAATAAAATGTGTTCCAATTTTGAAATTGTGCCTAAAACAAAAGTTGTATTTTGCAAAATGATTTAAGTCTATGCAAAGTTTAATATTTTTTTTAGCATACTAAGTTTTTTTCGAATTTTAAACAAAGCTGGGATACGTCAGCTGCTCACTGCCACGTGCAATGCTGTCAGTGGCCACGTCAACGAAAATCATCACGTGGACTGCACACGTCAGTGAAAATCGCCATGTCAACCGTCACATTAACGAAAACCACTGTTTAAACATCTCGAGGAGAAAAAACGAACGATTTTTGAACGTTGATACTCGGTTTTATAACTCAGAGAGAAAAAACAAACATCCCTAATGATTGGGGGTGGTATATAAGATTTTTTCCATAAAAAAACAAGCCGTCCCCCGTTCATGGATGGTTCGCCGCCGCTGCTAATCGTCTCGAGCCTTCTTGGTTAGGTTTCCAATCGAATATACTGTCCAATACTAGTAACGTGTAAGCTGTCCCCGTCACACGGGAAAATATGGCATGATTACGATTTGGCTGGAGCGTATTCATTATTCAAGTCTGAAAGCAGAGTCGCGAGAATTCAAGGTCGTGACAAGAACCCCAGTTTTGTAGCCGGTTTTGTTGTCTGACTGTCGGAGAGCATCATTTCGAGACCCCACACGTCTGTGCCCGCCTGCATGTAAAACTGGCACGCATTTCCTGATTAAATAAACGTGCAAGATGCATCGACTCAGAGCTAGCTCCATGCTCTGGGAAAATATTTTCCGCGAGCTTGGAATTATCCGTGGACTACTGTTTTACGGTTTAAGGGCTGCTACATAGGTAAGATTTTTAAAGAAGTCGTATCAATATTTTATATAAATCAATTTAATTTTACAGAAATTTATGAAAAAGCCCCGCAACTCAACTTGTGCTTCCTAGCAGCCAATGAGCGGGCTTTTGTGCTTCCACTCGAGACGATTAGATGAACAATCCACAACGGCGTAATTTCCGGAGCCGTTCAAATGTCCGGTTTGCGTTGCCGGAATCTTTGGTCTCTCGAATTCGGAACGTGGAACATACACGCAAGCTTGTAAGCGTGCGGTTCGATCGCATATGGAGTACAGTAATCATATCATTATTGATTTGGCGGAATATCGGTGCTTCTCTGATGAACCACCAGCAAGCAACTCTCTCTCTCTCTCTCTCTCTCTCTCTCTCTCCATACAGTTCATTAGAGCATCTTTTGATGCGATGGTACGGTTGGTCGAAATTATCTTGAAAAATAATAGAACAAAAAAAAAGGAGCTTGCGATGTCGTGTCCACATTATTGATACACCACATAGGCAATCCATTTTACGCGACGCTGACATTTGGCACGAATGTACTCTACACCTCAGTACGTACGGTTTCATCTCGCGATCCAGTTTAATTAATTAAAAATAGTCCTCTGTTTCATAATGAAAAGTAATGCTCCTAACGAGATAAAAGGAGCATTTCATCGGTTGGCCTCCCGTCCTCACTTTGACAAGGGATCCTCACCGTTTTGTTGACCGTTCAACCGCTCTCCTATAGTAGAGAACCCGTTTTATATCTTTTGTTTCTCGGTTTCTTCCATGTCATTGCTTTACAATATTTACATCCACACCATCGCCATCACTTTAGAGAAAGTTTTCTCTGCACCATCGAGTTAGTCAATAACATATATGATATAGTTATATATGTCATGGATAAAAAGAGATGGTATAGATGAGAACTCACTTCAAATTAATGGTACACATGCAAATTTTTTCAAAAAAAAATCAGTAAATGAAGGAATGGCTGACGTGTCAGCTAACAAAATAAAAATATTAGACAAACATCAAAGGTTAATCTCTTTGGAGCACAAGAACAAGAAAACACACGTGATGGGGACTTACAAATCCTACAAATATTAGCATTTCTAGACTTGGTCAAACATACACTTTTTAAACTTTGACCGTTGGTAATGAAGAAATTATGTTAGTATATTCATCGTGAAACAAAGTTTCATAATATACAACTTTTTATATTAGAAATTTTTATTTTTTAGATATTATTACTGAAAATTAAAAAAAATTGATTTTGACCAAACCTAAAAATGCTTATATTTTGGAATGAAGGTAGTGTATATAAATTACTTTCTTTCCGATGGTATATCAAAGCTCACCAACTGAAGTAAAACGTCGTTTTTTTTTAAAAAAAAAAACTGAAGTAGAACGCCCAACTCCTAATAAACATACAAATGAAAAAAGAAATCCTACGGCTACGCAGAACCTTGAACAGTGACGAAGGCTAGCTAATACTCCTAGACGGTTGGCAGCCAATACATGTCAAGTGTTTGTCGCTGATCGGGGGTTGATTAGGAGGCACATCATAGAGATGGTTTGATTAAGAACCGCCTGATTGGCTCCTTACTCATTACAAAAGAGAGGATTTTCGGAGGAAAAAAAAGGATAGGGTGATCGTGACATTATACTGCTACTCTTTGACACAGTTTTTGCCTCCAAATTAATAAAAACGATTCGTGCGTCAGCGTTGATTTTGAACCCTCTGTCACGCACTGGCCACAATTCATACTGAAAGCAAATTGCTTCTCAAAAAATTCAATTTGAATTTTATAGTATCTAACGTACGTAGCAGGGTGCCAGTGTGACACAGGGACGTCCTCGACTCGTCGTGGTCGCTGGCCAGGACGTAGAAGGCGACGGCATGCTAGCGTTCATGCATAAATGGGGCAAATACAAACCACTGTACTACATTTGTTTGCATCGCGCGCGAGACAGCGTGTCGCCGTCCCTGCACAGCAGGCTACACTTGTCCATCGTTCCCCTCATGACTCATTTCTTCGCAATTACTATCATGGTAGCCGAATCGTAACAGGTTTGAAAAGATCGATTATTATTCCTGCACGCTTTTATAGGAAGTGCTCCTGCATGGTATTTGTTGTATATTGCCTTCTAAAAATCTTGAAATACTAGCAGCACTGGAAAAATATTTTACAGCAGTCCTCTCCTCCAGAAGAAGGAGCTACGAATCCGGCACACGAACATGCAGGCGTGTTCCGTGCGGTGCCTGCCCCTGTGTCGTCAGTCGTCACAGCGAAGCTTCCGTCCGTCGTCTGAAACGGGCGGGCGAGCATGGGCTACGGGTTTAAAGTTGAGGGAAGAATGGGCCCGTCCGGTGCGGTGCAGTAGTAAGCAGACATGCTCCCTTCCGTCCGGGTCGCGCTCCGTGTGCCGCGCCGAGGACGAGGACTGCTAGGTGGAGGAGGCCGGTGACCGGAGAGCAGGCCGCGCGGCTCCCGGGTGTTGGTGGTCCGTCGCTTTATATCGGCGCCGTTGGTGTGCTGGCCGCGGCTCCGGCGCCGTCCTCGCAAGTCGCCGGGTTCCGGTGGAGGTGAGAGCCTCAACTACGTCCCGTTTCATGGAGGCCGGAGAAGCTCAATTCGCCGGCTCCTCCTCTCCACCTCTCTTCAGTTTCTTGGATTGAATTTCTTTCCTTTTTTGTCCCCCTTTTCGATTCTTGGGGATCGATTTGACTCCGCTCTTCGCTGCTCTTTCTTGTTCCATTAATTCCGCTTCTCCTCGTTTCCTCGTCGGCGATTTCCGCGGTGGTTTCAAGTGGTCTGATTTTGGTTCCAATCCACGAGTCAGGGTGTCTGGGCGACGAAGAATTTGCGGCGGTTTCAGCGGATTCGGTGTCATGCGTGTACGGTTCATCTTCTTGTTCGATCGATGGGCTGAAGTGAACTCTGCTCGTCTTCTTGTTCACAGCGTGATCGTGAACGGCTGCTTCTGACGCGGCGGCTGAGCGCGGAAGGAAGAATAGTCAGGTCGAGAGGGAGGAGCGCAAGCATCGATCTGCATTGGGTCGGCCGGTGGCGACGATGGATCGCCGGAGCTGGCTGTGGCGGCGGAAGTCGACGGACAAGAGCTCCGCCGAGACCGAGACCTTGGCCTCCCCTGCGTCCGAGAGGTTCTCTGACGAACAGGTGAGTCGGTTCTGAACTTTTTTAACCAAGGGACAAAAATAAAATCCTTTCTCCTTCAATTCCGCATTTCCACAATGTCATGCTGATCTTATTAGAACCGTAAGAACACGCGTTCCTCCATGTTTACGGCACCTTAGTCAACAATGAGGACGAGGCCATGGAGAGAGAGAGAGAGAGAGAGCTCAATCAAACACCAGTGACACTGAAGGATGATAACCTCCCTCCCAGTCCATGAGTGCACCGCAAGCAAGCGTTGCTCAGCGATCCATTTGACTTTGCGAGCCTCGCCCGCCTGCCTGCCTGCCTGCAATCCTTCAGTTACCAGGTCACGTAGCACGTGCAGTGAACAGGCCATATGAATTATGATACGGCAAACATGTGAGGAGGATTCATCATCCGGGGCCAGATCTGTAGGGCCTGTTGATCTTGGTAACTGTTGGATCATAAGTGAATTGCTCACTTTTTCTTATTATGCAACTTAATATGGTATCAGATTCAGAGGTCTCGAGTTCGAATTCTAGCGGTCACAATTTATTAAAATAAATTATAAAAGTCTCACTTTTATTTTACGTTTGCGTCTACGAGATCTGCACGTGAGGGAGAGGGTTGGAGTATAAGTGAATTGTCCACTTTTCTGTCAGCTTAAATTTTTGAGGTTAACTGGTGCATGCAACTCAACAGTAAACCTATCGCCAATTTGCAGCAGGATCTCTTATACTAAAAACTTTCGAAAGCTCTGATCGTGGATGGACCGGGATCTACGATGACCGGTCAATTCTTCAGAACAGAGGCCGGCCTCGCTGTTCACGCCTGTTTGCGTTGTCATGATTTATAGGATAGGATAGCAATCTTATTATTTCCAGGCTTCACAGTTTTGTGTATCGGTTTCGCTTTTGTCGTTGGCGAAAAAAGGGATAAATGCGCGAATACGACGGCATTTGACCGTAGACCTCCAAATAGCAGATCAATCATTTTAGCAAAGGCACAGGCAAGATGACATTGAGGGGCAGGAGGATTCAGTCTTTCCTCCAGCTTTGGTGTGAGAAGCACCAGCTTGTTCAGTGGCTATGCAACAGTTCTAGTAGTAGACCACACTAATTAGGTCTGATAAAGAGAACGAGACTGCTGGCCATGGATGTTTCTATACCAGGAATGTTAGTGATAACAGTCCCAAGCCCTACCTGACCACTGCCTGTCCCGCCATGGACGATGAAGGATGTGTGGGTGTTGGTTGGGACTAGCTTTTCCCTGACAAAATCATGGCGGCTTGGGTGGGCAGGATGCATTTGTTCGGTTGGCCGTTCCATGTGCTGCTCTGCACTGCGTCGCCGCCTTCGCTTGGCCCAATCCGAACGGCTCTTCCTGCTGTGTTGCTGGCGCGGGGCAATCAAGATGCCTCCATCCCCCTGTCTTCCAGCTCTGGTCCTGTGCTGACATTGCTTGCGGTCTTTGACCTGAGCTGCTGTGCCTCTCTCCGGCCACCAGGAACTGTACTGGGAATGTCTCGTGCCTGCCTGCCTGCCTGATGCAATAGTCAAATTGAAGTAATACTAGTTGTGCTGCCAATCCCATGTACTAGAAATCTACTTCAAAGTTTTCGGAGAGTAATTGGGGATTTATGGGTTAGTAAGGAGTACTGGACTGAAATTATTTCAATGCTGCTTTTTGGGAGCATTATTATCGTAGCTGGAGGATAACTTGGTCTCACAAAGTACCGTGCCGTGCAGATCAACATGCCATGCCCCAATGTCTGATAGGACAGTGAGTAGTACCTTGACAGCAATTCTGCCAAATTGTCCGATGCGTTTGGTAACCTTTTTTTTTAGATACTCCGTATGTGGTAAGCTCGTAACTGCGTCGCTGACACTTCAAATCTGCAAGCCTCTCACTGTTCTGTAAGATCGATCTAGCCTCCGTGCATGATAATATTTCAAGGTTACGACTTAAAGAGTTGCGAGAGAAACAAACTAAGGGAGTCACCTAATTTTGAGTTTAGCTTGGGCTAGTTGCTGAAAAAAAATAAGGCATAGTTAATATTGAAGATGTTTGACAGTTTTTGATTTTGATTAGGATACTGCCAAGAGCTCTCCAAAATCGACTCAATCGCCAGAGATGGCATCGAAGGAACTGGAGGACGACAGCGACGTGAAGGTGAAGGTATTAAGCGAGAGGTTGTCCGCCGCAGTTCAGGATATCCGTGAGAAGGATGATCTCGTCAAGCAGCATTCCAAGGTTGCAGAGGAAGCTGTTCTAGGTATGATCTTACATAAGAGTGAAATAATTTGCATGATAAAATGGACTCAATCTTGTCTGAGTGGAATCCTCAAGTCAAATAAGCTTCTGCAATCTGCATGACAAAATCCTGTGTTCTTCTATGCTAGGATGGGAGAAAGCCGAGAAGGAGATCGCGTCACTGAAAACGCAGCTGAGTGCAGCGGCTGCCAAGAACACCTCCCTCGAAGACCGGCTCATCCACCTCGACGGCGCCCTCAAGGAATGCATCCGTCAGCTCCGGCGTGCCAACGAAGAGCAGGACCTGACGGTGCAGGACGCGCTGGCGAAGCAAGCACGGGAATGGGAGTCCGAGAAGACCGAGCTCGAGCTCCGCGTCGTCGAGCTAACGGCGAGGCTGGAGGCCAAGTCCGAGCGATCGGTGACCTCCGACAGCGGCGACGCTGCCGGCTCGAGGCAGGCTGCCCTGGAGAGGGAGAACTCGGCGCTGAAGGCCCAGCTGCGCGCCAAGACGGAGGAGCTGGAGCTCAGGACCTTAGAGAAGGAGCTCAACAGGCGGGCCGCGGAAACGGCGAGCAAGCAGCAGCTGGAGAGCATCAAGAAGGTGGCCAAGCTCGAAGCCGAATGCAGAAGGCTGCAGGTGAGAGAGATAGGATTCATTCCTTGCGTTAAAAACTAGTTCGTGACTTCCAAACGATGCTGAAGTCAGATGTTTCCTGCAGGCGGCGGCACGGCGACCCTCGTTCAACGCCGAGCTCGGGCGCACCCCGAGCTCGGTCGGCACCGAGTCGGTGACAGGCTGCCAGTCGGACTGCTCGGACTCATGTACCTCGGCTCTGATAACCGAGCTCGACCAGTTCAAGAACGACAAGGGCAGCGCGAGCACGAGGAGCGCGAGCCTCGCGGCCGTGGACATCGGCGTCTTGGACGACTTCCTCGAGATGGAGAAGCTGGCCTCCGCGACGGACTCATCGAAAGGCGAAGATGAAGAACCGAGCGCGCAGCTGCTGAAGCTAGAGGAGAAGGCCAAGAAGTTGGCAGCCGAGAAGGCCGACAGGGAGAAGGCGCTGCACGAGGCTCAGCGAGAAATGAGGTCTTTCCGCCACCGGGCAATGGTGGTCGAGGAGAAGTCAGCCGAGTTGCAGAGGCAGCTGAACCTCGCCAACGGCGAGAAGCACGCCGTACTGGCCGAGATGGAAGCCGTCGAGGCGAAGAGAAGCGAGCTTGAGGTGAAACTTGAGCTCGCACGTGCCGAGATCGCGAGCTTGCTGGACAAGGAGCGCGTCCTGGAGGAGCGGGTCGAGTCGGAGAAGACACTGACGCTGGAGCTTGCCGCGAAGTACCAAGACATGGAAGCCTTAGGAGCAGAGAAGAACGAGCTGAGGGCTCAGCTGGAGGCATCGCGGGCCGAAGCCAAGAAGCTCAGCGACAGGATCAACATGCTAGAGAGGAAACTGGAGGTGGAGAAGGCCCTGTCGATTCGCCTGGCGACGAAATGCCACGGCGTTGAAGCTCTGGAGGCGAAGAAGAAAGGCGTTGAGCTCGAGCTGGAGTCGGCTCGCGAGGAAACGGCGTCGCTGCAGAAGAAAGTGAGCAGCTTGGAACTGAAAGTTCAGGAAGAGACGGCGTCGTCTGCCGAGCTCGCAACACGGTGCCAAGATTTGGAGGCACGGTGGTGCAAGCAGGGAGAGGAGCTTGGATCTCAACTGGAGTCGGCGAGTTCGCAGATCGCCGAGCTGAATGAGAAGATTAAAATGCTGGAGAATACAATCGAGGAAAACGTGACGCTGACAATGGAACTGGAATCTCAACTTGAAACGAAACGAGCGGAAATCAGTAGCCTGAAGGAGAATGTCTGCCTGTTAGAAAAGAAGCTGGAGAGCCAGAAGAACTTGTCAGCTGCGTACATTTCTGCGTTGGGTGCTTCTGAAGACGAGAAGAACAAAATGGCAAGTCAGTTTCAACTCAAAGAGAAAGAAGTCGACGAATTGCGCCGAAAGATGAGTTCCCTGGAGGAAAATAAGCAGAAAGAAGTTGAGGAATTTGCAGCCAAATGTCAGAAGATGGAGGAACAATTGTCCAACGCATCTCTTGGTCACCAGTCAGTCAAGCCTGTGGCGATCAAAGATCTTCACATCAGAAAGGTAATTCAGACAACCAATTGGCATTTCACCACGATTTATTTTATCCATCTTATCTATCGATATCCATGGATTCTGGTACAGTAAATAGTCTGAGAACATTCGATGGTGGTCCTCATGAAAACTTAACCGCTTTTTTGCAGGAGGAAGAGAGAGCCAAGGCTGCAGGGAACCTGGCAGACTGCCAGAAGACAATAGCTTCGCTTAGTAGCAAACTAAAATCATTGGCAGATTTTGACGCCTTCCTCTCTGGAACCGGGGACGAAGGCGCCTCAGATGACGCCTGCGACGACGAACTGAAACTGTGCATCCAGCCACTTATCGGTTGTTTGGCAGTCACATGATCAGCAAAAATGCCGTCTGGCTTTGGCATGATTGTTGTTATGAGATTGCCAAGATTTTCCCACATGTCACAAAGGGATAAGTTAATAGTATATATAGGGCAAGGAAGATGTTCATATGGAAGATGTTTATAGAGTTGGTGAAAACGCCATAAGGGAACTCATATTAAAGATTCTCCTTGTTCTCTGCCCCATTGAAATGGGTTTGTTCCCAATTTGTGTCGCATCTTGGTTATTTTTTTCTTCAGTGACACTGTTATATGGTGCCGAAAAACGTTCAATCCAATCTGCACCATCGTCACGGCAGTAGTATAGATTGACAACCAATTGTTGTGACAAGTAATAACAGCCCATGCCAACGATAGTACCAAGGTTGATTGAGATTTCAAGTGGCACCTTGCTGGTGACTCTGAATGACTTGTTTTTTCCTATTTCTTTTTTTCAAATTTACTTGGACTGGCGTTGCCCAAACTGGACCATCTTGCTAATAACTTTCTGCTATCATTGGGACATCCTGCTGGGGCAAAATGACCCAAACTACAGGAGCCAGGAGCCAATATAATAATTTAAGCCTACTTTGGAATGAAGTAACTTTTCCTATGAAATTAAGCTATTTTATGTGAAATTCATGTGTAATTCTTAGACATTCCTATGTTTCAGTTCACTTGTCATTCTCATTTTTTAATATATCTTTTTCTATTTTTAATATATTCACATCTTTATCTTTCTCTTTATTTTTATTACATCCTACTTTTTTCACTCTTTTTAATTCTCACGCTCACATCAAGACGACAACGGAGGGAGTAGTTAGGGCTTATTTGGAAATGCAGAATTTTCACAAAAATTATAAAAGAATTTCACAAAAATTAATTCAATTTCATAGAAAAAACGTAAAAAATAGAGGAAAAAATCCTCCATTTTAAAATAGGCAATAAGAAGTTCCATCCAAACCGGCAAGCCTGCCACCACTGATTTTGCACTTGCAGGTTTACAAGGAGAGGCTAATGGCGCACATGATACTGCATTTGTAATGTCGGCATAGCCATTGAACCTTTTTAGACCTCTTTTGAAATACAGGAATTTTTCCTATTTCATCCATTTTTCTTGTGAAGTTTCTACATGATTCCTATAAAATTTCTACATTCTAAAGGGATCCTTAATTCAAAGAGTGTTCAAACGTCATAAATATTCATGCTGTAAAGATGCAGTTAGAGAATTAGTAGTTGTGCGTTTCATAATCCCTTTTCAAGTACTCAATTTAGATTGACAAAATGGACGGCAAGCTCCCTTACACAAAATTTCAGATGAAAATATGTTTCTGCTCAAATAAATCATGACACAGGAAAAATTCTACAAAAATCGAGTAAAGGACAGATGCAGAGATCAATGGTACTTGTCTTAGGCAACTTGCTGTTTCTTGCTCTTCTTTTTAAGGCGTTTGCACCTTTCTTCAGATTTTCTTCTCTTTGGGGTGTATGTTTCAGCCTCACTGTCATCTTGGTCGACCACTGCGCTCTGCTTTTCGTCCTTTTCAATAGCTTTGCTCTTCTTTTTCTTCTCTTTTTTGACATCTGCCTGTACCTCCGCCGTAGTCTCTGGCTGCATAGACTTCGTCTCTCCAGGTTCTGGGACGATGAAATGTTACTATATGTCAGTCCAGATGCTCTTCAAGGAACTGGAATTTGGTGCCCAATGCCATGTCAAGTCTAAAGGTTGCAGCAGCAATAAAGGAAGCAGTCTATGGATTTTTTAAGGTTTCAGCAATGGAGAAAACACTGCTCAGGTAAACATTACTCATGATATGTTGTTCACAAGATAGTACGCATGCTGTTCAACATACTCAAAACTCAGAGATCAGTGACAACTCTGAATACCAAGCATGTGCAGAGAAACCACAACTGTAGTTAATACAAACCTTCAATTGAGAAATGTGAATCAATAACCACCGTAGTAAGGTGCTGCTTGAGAAAGACCTGTAAAAGAAAACACCAGACAAATTAGCCATGAAAAATATCTAAATTCATACAACAATATATAATTTGAATTAGCAATATGGAAACCATAAAAAAAGTTAATGAGAACTAATATCATAACACATAAATGGCGACCTAGTTACTCAATTTGATATAAAGATGCCCAGATTTATTCACAATGCAGAAAAGGAAACAACTCAGATATTTTTGAAGTCATGAAAGCAGTTTTTAAAACATACCGCAGAGAGCAACTGTCTTGTGTTTGTGTCCCATATACGCAAATAACTGTCCAGTCCTACAAAAGTGAATAGTGTCTTGAGTCCATGAAAATTAGTTTGACAAATAATCGACTATATCTATAATAAACAAATACAAATACTTTTGAAGTGGTTATGTATCAATATAACATACTCCCTCCGGTTCACAAAAAAAAGTCGTTTTGGACAATGACACGGTCTTCAAAACATAACTTTGACTTCTATTTTCTATAAAAATATTTATTAAAAAATAACATATTTATACTTTTATGAAAGTACTTTTCAAGACAAATCTAATTATATAATTTTTATATTCCTAAACTTAACAAGTTAAAACTTATTTGTAATTCATATTCTCAATGTTTGACCAAAACATTGTCCAAAACGACATTCTTTTTCAACCGGAGGGAGTATTGCAGTAAAAAAAAATACAAATCATTAGCATAAATCTATAGTGACTGTAATTTGACTGTGTAAATAAAATTTGTAGCGATAACTATCTGGAATCATGAAGTGAAACAGAGACGTCCCAACAATGAGAAGAGAACCTCTACAGAAATACTCACCACAAGAAGCGATCAAAGGTAGGTTTGGATGCCTAACGATTGATCTAATACTTCCACTGCATTTGCCAACATAGCATCCTAGTAATTTACCTGTAATAGAAAAAACAGGGTAAGTGAATTTATAATCTTACCAATTAGAGTTAGCAAATAGCAGCTCATCACAGATCACATGTGTAATGCTTCAACAATAGAAACATGATTACATGAGGATTTATGTGCACAATGTGAGATTAGATTTATAGGTCAGCTTGCAGTTTTCAAATCTAAAAATATCAATTAGCTACAGAAAATCAGCAATCTGAGGTAAGCAAATAAAGTAAATAGATACAAGTCACAAGAGCATATGTGCATAACAAATTTTTTTCAAGAACGTGCATTGCTCGTTTGTTGAGGGCAAAAAAAGGTTCCAATACAAGATAAGATCCAACATCAATGCAAAGAATAATTGCAATCGGGGTGGGGCAAGTCGATTAAACATTTTAGCAACAACAAGGTATAAAGGAAGTATGAATTTTCATAACTTTATAAGCCATCGAAAGCTAGTTACAAAAGAAAACAACTTAGTTGACACGGCATTTCAAAAAAAATATCAAATGATCAAGTTTTTGATCCACTGCATAGTACGCAGAAGACGACATATACCTGTTCTCATGTCATAGGAAGCAAGGTCCCCTGTTCCTGTACCAATGTAGACAGTATGCCCATTCAGATCTGCCGCAACTGCCTTGATGGGTGACTCCCTGAAATCAACAGAAATGGCAGGGCGTCTTTGCAAAGCAGTATCATACAAGCGAACCTATAAGAAAAATAAACATCATTTAGATAGAAACATTAAGTATCATAGACAATGCACCGTAAAATAAAGACAAATGCCAATGGCTCTATAAGAACACACTTTGCTAGGCTGCTAGCCTTAGATGTCTAATAGAAAGCTTAGTGAAAATACTGTATTTTTACGATGTATTGCGCCTGGACTGAGTAACACTATCATAGTGTGGTAAATAGATGCTATATGCATGTAGGTCTGTCCACCGTAGGGTGGCATTAAGGAAAATTGGGGCCGCTTTGTTGGATATGCACCTCTAACCAGTCCCTTTTAACATGGATTAGGGCACCTATTTTTCTTAACAAAAAGTCACTCCTATGTTTGTTGAAATTTTTTGTCATTTAATTACACAATTCACTCATAAGTCATTACATTCATTGCTGTTGTATAGAAAAATAAACTATATGGACATTTTTCATGGTATTCTAAGCATGCAAGACTTTAAGTGTCATTACCTGATGGTCATTTGTGCAGGCTACAATTTTACGATGATCATCCTTGCACAAGAAAGTTCCAGCAGTGAACCAGGGTCGCGTGAATATACCAAGGCTATTAGCTCGTTGCTTCATGCACAACAAAGACATTAAATCATTTAATAAAACAATGCTTTGCTATCATAATAACAGTGATCAATTGAAAAGGCCAACAAGTTCTTACAGATTTAGCAGACCATATCTTACTATGAGATGTGATATCCCACAAGTTCATTTCGATACCTTTCCTACAGCAAAAGGATACCATTATTTATAACCCTTTACCCTTGCAGAGATTGGTGTATCTCAAACAGCAAAAATGAGCAAACAAAAGTAATAAAGGTCAAGCACGAATTCTTAAACTTAAGTAGATTGAGCAGTTCCAATTTCTCAGAACTCACCCTCCAAACATCGCATAGCTTTCACCATGATCCACAGAACAAAATTGCACGTTGCCCCCGCTGCACACATCCCACGTGCTTGAAGGGCCAGCGTCTGCATCGGAAGAATCGCCTTCTTTCGCAACAGACCTCATACATGCTTTCCCTTTCTCCGTGCAGGTAATGAATGTACCTAACCTGCTATGCGTAATGAGATGAATGTAACAATGTCACCGTAGCATGTAGAATGAAAACAGAAGGACAGTAGCGAAATGATACATTACATCGAATCTGAAGCCTGTTTTGTGAAAAGATGAAGTGCAACGAGGGGGTCAGAATCATTTGGCTCTGGCCCCACGGTCTTGACAGCAGCCAGAGAGTACCCGTTCAGAGGATTCAGCAACTCAACCTGAACGAAGTCATAAAAATCAGAAGCTAATTGGGGCACGGCCAGAGGCAAGCCCCTCAATTCAAAAGAGAAGCAAGAAGCAACTACTCACCACGCCATTCTTCCTCGCCACAGCCAAGACCTGCAGGAAAGCAAAATATAAGAATTAGAGGCACAGCACGCACGGGTGATCATTCAATCTCGCAAAAATAGCCTCAGCCGAAATGGAGGAGAGCGGTCACGGGGTCGGCGGCGCGGTCGGCGAGTGAGGCGGTGACGATGGCGCGGGACGCGTCGGGCGCCCCCCATGTCTCGACAACCTTGGCGGCGCCCACCGGCTTCGTTCGGGCCTCGACGACTGCGCCCGGGGAGGAGACGGGTGAGTCAGCGGAAGCAGCGCGAAGAGGAGCAGCAGGAGGGGAATGGTCAGGTGGCGCCCTGGCTAGGCCGTACCTTTGACGAGGCCAAGGATGTCGGTGGTGAGGGCGCGCAGCGGCGGGCAGCCGGGGCTTTCCACTGCGGTAGTCCGCGGCATCCTTCGCTGCGGGTCGTCGGCTGGGAGGAAGGGCACGGGAGCGGGACGGGCAGGAAGTGGGCGGAAAACGCCTCGAGGGTGTTAGGGTTTTGCAACGGGCGCCGCCGCCGCCGCCGGGTTAAGCGGGGGCGTGGGTTTTAGGGCCGCAGGGCATGGGCTCTTCCCAGCCCCAGGTCGAGTTGTGGATGAAGCCGGGTTGGTGGAAATGGGGGCCCGGATGGAGAAGCGAAAGGATTCGGCCTGGCTAGTGGCTCGCCTGTTAGGCATCTTTATTATTCCCTCCATTTTAATGTGTATTTGCATTTTGAGAAAATTGGATCGATAAAATTGAAAGATCACGATTTTAGAATTTTACCACTTAACTATTCAATACATTTATGTATCATCAAAAGATCCGTTTCTTTAGAATTCATAATAGTCCATCCGATTTAAAATTTTCAAAATCCATATTGAGAATTTAAAGAACTAACTAAAGTTAACTGGAGAAACGGAGGGACTGTTTTAATACAAGTGATGAGTACTTCTACTATAGAAACGAAAAAATTCCAGGAGCCTTCGGTATTTTTTCTCTCGAGGCCGACAACAAGGAATCCTCTCAACAGAAAGAACTCAAAAAACATGACGACGAACTAAATTTACAATGATGAGACCACGCTTTATTCAGAGCCTTTAACAAACAACAATATGACACGTCTTGATCTACTTCGTGTATTTGTTTCAAAAGATTATAAAAAAATAGTAAGGACGAAATTCAACAGTGGCAATCATAGAACCGATATAACACTACAACAGTTGTACAGTTTGGAGCCAAATAGACTTCAGATTTCTGCTAGCAATTAAACCTCACGACGATGCAAGATATGTCATCCTTGCTCTTCCTGATCACAGCCTGCTCGGTCAGGTGTTTCGCCGCTGCCTGAGGGTCCTTGATGTCCTTGATCGCATCAGCAGCCTCTTGATTAGACATGACCTGAATATGTGCAGTCATTGCATTACAGTTATCAATAAAATACAAACTTATGCACCTACTCCCTCCATCCCAAAATAATAAGTGTCTTTTTAGATTTTCAAACATCTACCTTTGACCATTCATCTTATTCAAAAAATTTATGAAAATATTATTTATTTTGATGTGAAATGATTCATTATTAGTACTCTCGTAAGGTTGACTTGTTTGTTTTTGTATTTTCGTAAATTTTTTGAATAAGACGAATGGTCAAACGATGATTTTAAAAAAGTAAAAAAATGTCACTTATTTTGGGACGGAGGGAGTAATAATGAAGCTCAAAAAATTATCATAATCCACAACAAAAAAGAAAGGCTTG
Source organism: Zoysia japonica (assembly GCA_001602275.1). NCBI lineage: Eukaryota > Viridiplantae > Streptophyta > Magnoliopsida > Poales > Poaceae > Zoysia > Zoysia japonica. The sequence continues at coordinate 505,920 of BCLF01000060.1, read as the reverse complement.
ATATTTGAGTTCTCTGTAAATCATCATTGAAGTCAACAACCTGATGTTTCGTACATACAATATCAGATATCATTCTTAACCTCAATCTACACTGCTACACATAAGTTTTCTTCTATATATTCTTTTCTTTTCTCAAGAAATTGTTGCTGATTCCTCTAAATAATCTTCATAATCAAATAGTAACATATATTGTGATCACAATTCAAGGCAAGGGTATGGTTCAGTTTGTTAAGCTTAGTATTAAAATACACCGTGCAGTAAAGAAGCTAACCCTTTTCTCTCTCACAGATGATTGGAGGTTTACAAGTAGTATTACCTTCCATAAGCCGTCACTTGCTAGAATTAGAAAATCAGTATTTTCATCGATAAGAGCCTCATCCACATGTGGCTCAGAGCTGAGGTGCTTCTTTAAACTTCCGTCACCAAATGCCCTAGCAACCGCCAGTTGCCCATCAACCCGTGGTACATCCCCTGAAATGAAAACATTTTCCGACTGAATTTTCTACTTTCTACAAAATATGTACAAGAGCCGCTAATCATTCAACCAAGCAAGAGGTTAGATTCCAGTAGATTACAGATAATATGTGTCAATATAAAGAAACTGTTAGCAGCTGGTTCTTCACGAGTGCCAGTTTCTTGTTGAAGACATGGAAATAAAGTCAAAATGTCATTCCAAATATGCAGCCACATTTACATGGCATAAAATGACTGAAAATCATCATTTACCTGGCAGGTTTGACACAAAGCCACCCTTTTTTTCAATTGACTGCCTCTCCACGTTTGGTTCATGGTCAATTGAAAGCTGCTTTGCCACACCATTCCTGCTGATAACGGCACGTGAATCCCCAACATTTGCAACAACTACCTTCACAGATTTTTCACTGTCTATTAAGATGGCAGTAACAGCAGTGGAGCCACCTCTTCCCAATTCGGCTGTTTTCTCCAATATTTTCTCATCCGTAAGTAGATATGCTTTTTTGATAGCAGTTTGGGGGTTACTCAAGAAGTCCGGCTGAGGATGCAAGAGAAACAAAGTAATCAACATAGTTATTGGTTAAACTATCACATAGACTAGAGATAATGCACACATAAAGTGCTCTTCGTAGATTGCAGAACTACTGTATCCCAAGTACATGCAGCTTCAAGCTAAAACAAATAACTCTTTAAGCAAATGCGAAAGGTTGTAAAATAACATTATTTCGTGACTGGAGAGAAGTAGATCAAGTCATTCTCTTAGTTAAGAAAACTCTCATATTAGCTCTCATAATCACTTCACACATGACTTAAAAAAGCACTCTACAACTAACACCAACTGAGAAAGTAGCAAAGCATGAGGTCGCCAATATTCTAGGAAGATAACAGGGGATTGTATTGAAGACTACCTCATTCAAGATGTTGTCAAAAAGATTGGAGCGCAGAAAGTCCGGGACAGTGTGGCCAAGGTGACCATCAAATATTGCAAACAAACCCAAATCATGATCGTGAAGTTGCCGGTACTCAGCCACTAGATAGTCCTCCATTGGATGATTTGATTTTCCCTTCACCAGATGGTAACCATGCCTTACACGCAAGCCTGCCAACTTTGTCTTCCCTTTCCCAGTTTCTGGTCCAGAAGAACTAAAGGCATCTTTCACCTATCATAACAACATAAAATATTTTGTCAATCATATTGTATTTATGAAGAGTACAAGATCAGCCAATGCAGACAAATAAGCATTAAGTCCTTTAATCACTTATCAATTGCATCGGAGTATCACAGAACCATAAAGCACCAAGAAACTAAAACATAACAAAATATAATATACCGAATTGATATTTTTAAATGTCTGCATTTCCTCATGCTAATATCTTTTTTGTGTAAGAATTGGTAAAATGCAACATATAAATCAAAATTGATTCAGAAAGTACAAAACGTGCACATATGTTTCATAGATTTTGTTCTCCAGATTTAGTTGCCAACTGTTTAGGCAAATTTGCTTCAGTCATACACATACAGGCTTACTTAGAAAGTACTGTATATAAATAAAGTTGTTTTTATGAAACAAAAGTAAGCGAAAAATCGACAGGACCATTACAGGCAACCAATGACACAAAACTTGACCTACAGAACGCCATCAATAAACATGTAGTATTTCAAACTTGCATCGCGCGAGGTAAAACCTGTAACAATACATTGAAAACTCAGCCTTCATCCTAAAGAGATCTGCTGTTTCTATGTTCACATTATCTAGTACCACAAACAGGACTGAAAAAACATTTCCTGCGGCTGCTAACAGTATGTCCTGCTATTTCATATTTGTGCAGAAGGAAAGTATGCCTCTTCAATTAAGCATTATTGTTCCCGCTAAAATTTCTTTCTATCAGACCGCTGGGTCGGCAAAGGAAATGAATAATGAACTATTTTGCAAAACTAAACAGCCTGATACAGATTGCAACTTTCGTTGTTTTAACGTTGACATGGGGGGGTGAAGATTGTTGCCTTCAAAGTCCAAACATTTAAAAAAAAAAAACTCACAAGAATAATAATCCACACGGACTCGAAATTCAGGAAAGTGAAACAGATAGAAGCGGCGCCCTCAGCGCCGTCAGCGGCCGATCCCTAGCAAAAGATTAATTAAAAGTGCGTGGCATCGAGGCTTGATTGCAAACATTTTGATACGCGTCCGGACACAAGAATCTACTACCTCCCCAACCGCATCATCATCACTGAGAAGACACAAATTTTGATCCGAAAACAGCAACCCGTCCCAATCAACCATCCCCATCCCCGAGGATGTCTAAAGCCAACCTACGCAATCGCTTCTCGATCGCCGCTTCCTCAATCGCAAGCCAAACACAACACAACCAGGACGCGCAACGGGATTCCATTTCTCGGTTACCTTGTCTTTGACCTTGTGGTAGATTTCCTTGCCGGCCATTGCTCCGCTTTCCTGATCCTTGGGCGCTCCTGAATCAGATCAAACGAACGACGCACCTTGGAAGCGGATGCAGCAAACGGGGTTCTTGGAACTTAGTCCCCCCCTTTAATCACGCCGTCCTTGGTGATTGGTCTCCCGCACACAACCAAAAAAAAAGATAAAATAAAATTTTCGACTGGTGGGTAGATCAGCTCGAGGTCAATGACAATATTATACGCGTATAATTGAGCGACGGGGTTGGTGGCGTGCAATTGGTGAGGATGCTTTTGGGTGGCGGCCGCTGATGAGAGGGAGGCGAGAGGAGGGTGGTGGGTGGATCGTGGATAGAGTCGGTTGACCTGAACTTGGGGAGCGACGGGGACGACGACTATGTCAGGTGGGGACGAGGGAGAGGAAAAAAATGGGGGAACGCGGCACTGGTTTCTTTATTGCCCCCTCTGCTTTCCATGATTCACGGGGCGGTCGTTCGACTCAGGTAATCTCTTCATGTATTTTTAAGTTTTATAAAGTCAATTTTTTTAAATTTTTACTAATAATATTTATATTAAATTACATAATTTTTAATACAAAATATATTTTTATGAAATTTTATTTTATGATAAATTTAAAAATATAATTTTTATATGATAAAATATTATTAATTATATATTACTTAGTAATCAAAATAGTAAAATGTTGACTTTGACTTAAATATAAAATGCTTACACTCTCTCCGTTTTTTAGTTGATGTTGTCGTTGATTTTTAAATTCAACTTTGACCAATCGTCTTATTAAAAAAATTTAAAATTTACATATATTTTGATATAATTTGATTTATCATTAGAGATATTTAAATCACAACTTAAAATTTTACATATTAAACAATTTTTAAATAAATGGTTAAAGTTGATTATAAAAATCAATCGCGAATCAATTTAAAAACGGATGGAGTATTAAAGTGGATGTCAAATTTGGCATACGCATCATGTCATCTGGAGTTTCGTTTCGTGTGGATATTTCATATCCAGCCGCTTGCGTCCAATAGTGTCACGCTGCAGGTAATAAACGTTTTGAATTTGTCGCCAACCTGCGTGCCAGGTTTTTCTTTGGACGTGAAAAGGACGGTAGTACTTGCTTGGCTCAGGGTGGACAAATGAACAGGACAGTAGATGGAGTATTCCATGGCAGTACGTTCTTACTCCTGTAGGGCTTGTTCGGGATACAGCTCGGGAATAATTTCCTACTAAAATTGTTTTTTATTATGAAATAAGTTAATTATGCTAATCATTTAATATTTATTTATGAAAAATTTCAATTGGATGGAAATAAAACTCGATTTATATCTATATTTCTTTCTTTTATGACTTGGAATGAAAATACACCTCATACTTTGTAGAAAAAAACCGGGTCATGGAAGGAAAAAAACAAGTATAAGCTAGATTTCATTTCTATCCTAATAAAATTTTTCATGAACAAAAATTAATTAATTCATATGTATTCACTTAATTCATGTTAGAAATGATTCCTAGCTAACCGAACAAGCCCGTAATCTGTTTTCTTCTTGATGTTGCTTAGCTTGTACAATTAGTAAAATTTTCTTGCAAACGTCCACCACAGCATGATTTGCTCGCTGTAATCTTTTTTTTTTTTTGCTGTACCTTTTTGTGTATAACATACTACATAGAATATTCTCAGTGTGTTACGTAAAAAAATAATTTTACATGTACTCAGAACAATATCGATTTGGCCACTTCATCCGACTCGCTTCATGAATTAAAGCAGTTTCGGTGTAAACTAGGTACTCCTAACAAAGATGCCAAGTTTTATGCAGACTTGTACGCTTCGGTCCCATCCTTCTAATCCAAGTTGGATTCTTGGATTGTATGGTGGATGAGACAGGAGACGAAGAAGCGTATTGGCCGCACATCCTTGCCTTGCCCAACCTGGTCAATCCATTGAAACGGAGACACAGAATAAAAAAGGCGTTCGCACTTTACTTGCAGAGACTGAAACTGCTTCTTCGCATTTTATGCGGGTCGCGGGAGCAAAAGGAGGGTCGACGCGACGCGACGCGACGCGTGATCTCATTTTAGGCAGCGTGTTCCGTATGAAAGACTCCCATTGGTGCAGATAGTCTTCATCGCCATCCGTCCGTGGTACTAAGAGGGAAACAAGCTGTACATTTGACCAAGGGGGCACCGTTCAACCAAATTGGACGAATCATCGTCCCTTTTTGTGCATTCAGATGAAACAGCTCAAACAAGTTGAACTGCGATGAAATAACCAGTGTCATCACTGAGATCATAACTACACGCACAAAATCTATACCCAAACTACGACGGCCCTCCCTACAGAAATGATACACTATGTCAGCTGTGTTGACTGACAAGATTACAGTAATTTCGGCTAGATAAAGAATCAAGTAGTAGCTCGCAGTCGCACTACCAACAATTATCAGTGTACTAGTACTGGCTACGTCATCTGATGAAGGCGTGCCTCCGAGCTCCCCTCTCGTCGACATGAAGCCGCGGCGACTTGGGACGGGTAACTTGCTTCTTCGATCTGTGAAACATCAAGCGCCCAGGATGAGATGAGAGTTCGCATTCACGAAGACGAATAATGGAGAGCAACAGACATCAGGACTGGGTTTGTTTTACTCACTTCTGGGGACGGAACGGTCTGTCTAACTTGGGGAGAGGTCGCGCGTGGGGTACCATGGTTCTCCTAAGCTGCTTTAGTGCCTTCTCTTCCTCGATCTAAGACAGGGATTGCATCCGTCCGTCAGCAAAGCAATTAAAAATTTCACGCAGCTAAGAAACATTTGAGGAGCATGTAAGATGTGTTGTGTACCTTTTGGGCCAATTCGTTCTCCTCTCTCAATCGTTTGTTCGTCTTCTCTTTCTCTTTTATCTGCACCACACAATAATCAAGAAAACATTTCTATGAGCCTGGAGTTCAAACCTAGATAGACCATTTTGTTAACAAAAAGGTTCACGGGGAAATGTACTGACCATGTTATCAAATTCTGATCTGTGAACCGCCCTTTCATCAACATGCAATGCAAATTGCTGTACTTCAGTCAGAGGTTTCCGTTCTTTCTCTGGAAGGGGAATAGGATCTCTACAAAAAGATTACACACAGTACTTTAGTATCTTGCCTACGAGAAAGGAAGTATTCTCAAGACCAGATGATTACTTACTCTTTCAGTATGGGTTGCGCCTTCACAATTCTCCGCTGTGCCTCTTCCCTATCCATCAGTTGTCTCTCTTCCATGAGTCTTTGCTGCTCAATTTCATGTCTCACCAGACTTTCCAGCTGAAATCCTTCAGGCCTTGTGCAGGGCTTCGGTTCGGGCTTTGGTGGCACCTGAATGAGGAGCATGTTAGGAAAAATTAATCAAGACTAAGAGATAAACAGAAGTTCAGAAAGATTTTTTTCAGTTACCACTGGATAGTCTGTGGTGTATGGGTAAGGGTTAGCCTTGTGGAGCCTAGCTTTTTCCTCCCCCATCTGCTTCTGAGCTAGCTGTGCAGCCAGCTGAGCCTCTTTCAAATGGCCCCTCTCCTGCAACAAGGGTGTAGATTAGTAAAGTAATCTGCGGTGTCCTATGTAAATATGGTGAGATGCTATAAATTCTTATATATTTCACAAACCTCTGTATGAAGATTGAAAGGGTTTGGTATGGTGCCCTTTCTATCCAAGTTTGAAGAAGATTCAGAGTACAGAGAAAGCTGCAAAACGCAACAGAAGACTAAGGGTGAAAATTCTTGACAAAGGGAAAACAGTCTGTTATCCATTGCGATAGGATTTTCAATAAAAACCTTGTCAAATGAATCAATAACTGAAGGAGGGCCAAGACGATCATCAGTTGAAAAATGGAACTCTTTGGGTGCTGTCATCCGAGGCTTTGGATTGGCAAATACGCCAATGTCCCCCTTGTTCTCAAGAATCTGCATGAAGTTGATGTTCAGGCTGAAGCCACATCATAATCTCAAATCTATACGACTATATCCCATTTTCAAAGACAAGTGATTATACCTTTTTGTTCAGTGGCTTGGCCTTGAACTTGGGGACCTTCTCCAATTTCTCCAATTCCAGTTCCTGAGAACTTTTCACACTGTTGAAAGATGATGTTAAAACGGGAGCATTAAAACATATATGTCTAAAATGGTTGTAGCTCATCAATGATGCAATAGCGTGGCAAAGACAAACCTCGCAGGCCGGGCACGCATTGCTGTGTGAAGCTGTGGTGGTTTAGGTGTTGCCAATTTCAGTGGCTTGTTATGAATCTGCAAGTTTAAGCATTCAGCTTTGAGTAATATTATTAACTTGTATCCAAACATGGCAGTCAGGTAAACGTACCCTGCCTGATCCCACCGAAGATGTTTCTGAACAGGAGTCGGCATATCGAATTGCTCTCTCCATTGTTTTAAGATGGAACTCCTGCATTTCAATTTTCAAAGACAACATTGAATTAATCAATAAAATTAAAGTGTAGAAACTCATGTATTTGTCATGTTGATAGAATACGCACATTGAATTCAAGAACCTGTGGAGCTTTCCTTTGCAGAGGGGGTAATACTGGAGCTTCAGCAATCTGAAAGCAGAAATAGTAAATTGTTATCATATTAAGCCGAAACATCAAATGTCAATATGAAATCAGCAAGCAGTTAAAAGTCAAACAAAATTTTAGTTGTGAATAAATTGTCACCTTTTTGTTAAATGGGCGTGCCCTGAACTTGGGGATCTTCGCCAACATCTCCTCCTCTAATTCTGCAGAGCTCTTCACTCTGACTGCTCTGACTCTGTGCGCAGTCTGAAACTCAGGCTCCTTTGGCCTAGTTAGCATAAGCTTAGGTCTGTTCTGCAGTGCAGACGCTAAATCCTCCTGCATATATTGCACAATGAATCTGAAAGTCATGCTGCAGCTTAGAAGTACTGTTTTCTTGATTCGTTTGTTAGGTGTAATACTCGCATTGTGAGGGATGACACTCAGTGTTGAGACAATTTTCTCTATATTTCTTACTTACTAGAATGCCATAACCAACCTGAAGGGTTGGAGATACATATATAAGCTGGTGGGAAGCTAAGCATATGCCAAAATGCTAGTCTAAGATGTTAAAGCGGAAAACTGAAAAGCTAGTCTAAGATGCTAAAGCATAAAGCTTAAAAGCTAGTCTAAAATGCTAAAACGAAAAGCGTAAAGCATAAAGCGTCTGCACTAGACTTATTCTATCATTCTCCCCCTAAGTCTTGTGCCTCGTCTTCTGGGAGATTTGAATCATCTCAATCCTGACGCGAAGCTCCTGAAACTTGATCCTACCAAAGGACTTGGTGAGAAGATCAGCAAGTTGGTCCTTGATGTTGATATAGCTTGCTCTGACGCTCCCTTCCTCTAAGCAGCCTCGGATGAAGTGGCACTTCACTCTGATGTGCTTGCTGCGCTCGTGGAAGACAGGGTTCTTTGCCAAGGCCAGAGCAGACTTGCTGTCCACCCTGAGCTCCACTGCTTCAGCGTCTCTGCCAAAGAGATCACTAAGCAGCCGAGCAAGCCAGAGCGCCTGAGTTGGCCACCACCTGCTGCTTGACCGACTGGCAGCTAACAAGGCACTTGCCGAGGAAGAAGAGCACTCCGCTCGTGCTCTTGCTGGTGTCGATGTCGCCGGCGTGGTCGCTGTACCCGACGAAATGTGCCGCCCCGGGACACCTCGGGTAGAGGAGGCCGTGGTCGAGAGTCCCCGCAACATAGCGGATGATCACTTTTGACGGCCTGCTGATGCTCCGTCGTCGGTCGCTGCATGAACCAACTGACGTAGCCGACGGAGAACGCCGAGTCCGGCCGCGTGTGGGCGAGGTAGCGAAGACTTCCCACAAGGCGCCGGTACTGCGTGGCATGCACCTCCTCTGTCATGCTGTCACGGCTGAACTTCAGCATCTCCTCCGTCGGAGTGAGAGCTGGGTTGTAGTCGGTGACCTCAGCTAGTTCAACGATGCGCTTGACGTAGACGGTCTGTCGAATTGTGATGCCGGAGTCGTCCTGGTGCACTTCGATCCCCAAGTAGAAGGGGAGAGGCCCCAAGTCCCCAAGTCACTCATCTGAAAAGTGGCATTCATCTCTTTGAACGCTGCCACCTCCACATCCCCCACATCCCTTGGTGCCCGTGATCACCAAGTCGTCGACGCCCACCAGCAGGGCATTGCCGTCGTTGCCCCGTCGGTAGATGGCCGCCTCGTGCGGGCTTTGCTCGAAATCCATCCCCTTTAGCGTGGAATCCAGCTTGACATTTTACGCCAGTGGTGCCTGCCGCAAGCCGTAGAGGGCCTTGCGCAAGCGCAGCACCTTGCCCTCCTTGCCGGGGATGACAAATCTCACCGTTGAGAAACGCCAACTTAACATCCATGTGGTGGACGCGCCAGCCCTTCTGGGCAGCCAGCGCAAGAAGGAGACGCACGGACTCTATCCGTGCAACGGGAGTGAAGGCATCATCGAAGTCGATCCGCTCCTGCTGCACAAACTCGCGTACCACCAAGTGAGTCTTATGCATGACGATGGCACCGGCCTCATCTTTCTTCAGCTTGAACACTCATTTAAGTGCGGTTCCTCTCAACCGCATCCATTTTTGGCTTCATCGCGGCGCGCCATGCCCCGTGTCCCTCAGCCTCAGCGAAGGAGCAAGGCTCGCCGTTGTCGCACGCAAGATGCAACTGTGCCTCCAGGTCGTGAGGCACCAGTCCCGGCACCGGTGCGTCGCCGAGAAGGTCCTCTATCGTGCGATACCTCAACGGCTCGCCGTCGTGATACGCGTCGACACGCTCCTCGTCGTGAGGGAGCGGAGTAGCGAACTCCACCGGGTTGTACTCGACATGAGCAGGTGCTGGTGTAGACGTGCCTGGAGGAGTAGCTGTCGGCGCTGGAGAGCGTGGCATGACCGGCTGTGGTGGTGGCGGTGGAGAGCTCGTCGCAGCCAGCGTCACAGTCGCCGGAGTCGGTGGAGGCTCGGGGACTGGGGTAGGCGCGCTTGGCGAAGAAAAGCTGCCCACTCCCCCAGCTCTCTCGAAGTGGACGTACTCGACGGTAAGCCGTCGTACGCCGGAGTCGGGCCGTCGTTCACCATTTTGCCCCACGCCCAACCTCGCCCTTCGTCTAACACAATGTCGCGCGTCGTGCGCACACGCTGTGTCTTTGCGTCAAGGATGCGGTAGGCCTTCGCGCCCTCCGCGTAGCCGATGAACACTCCCGGAGTGCTCCTGTCATCGAGCTTGCTGACGTGGCCAAGCTCCTTAACGAACGCGAGGCAGCCGAAGACGCGCTGGCCGTCGTCAAGCACAAGGCTCGCTTGGTGCCACGCGGGTTTGTGCAGCAGGAGGAGATCGACTTCGACGATGCCTTCGCTCTCGTTGCACGGATAGAGTCCGTGCGTCTCCTTCTTGCGCTGCCTGCCCAGAAGGGCTGGCGCGTCCACCATATGGATGTCAAGTTGACGTTTCTCAATGACGACTTAAAGGAGGAGGTCTACATGCACCAGCCGCCGAGATTTGTCATCCTCGGTAAGGAGGGCAAGGTGCGCCTGCGCAAGGCCCTCTACGGCTTGCGGCAGGCACCACGGGCGTGGAATGCAAGCTGAATTCCACGCTAAAGGAGATGGATTTCGAGCAAAGCCTGCACGAGGCGGCCATCTACCAGCGGGGCAACGACGGCAATGCCCTGTTGATGGGTGTCTACGTCGACGACTTGGTGATCATGGGCACCAAAGATGTGGAGGTAGCAGCGTTCAAGGAGGAGATGAAGGCAACCTTTTAGATAAGTGACTTAGGGCCTCTCTCCTACCTGGGGATCGAGGTGCACCAGGACGACTCCGGCATCACACTTCGACAGACCGTCTACGCCAAGCGCATCGTTGAACTAGCTGGGCTAACCGACTGCAACCCAGCTCTCACTCCGATGGAGGAGAGGCTGAAGCTCAGCCGTGATAGCACGACAGAGGAGGTAGATGCCACGCAGTACCGGCGCCTTATGGGGAAGTCTTCGCTACCTCGCTCACACGCGGCCGGACTTGGCGTTCTCCGTCGGCTATGTCAGTCGGTTCATGCAGCGACCGACGACGGAGCACCAGTAGACCGTCAAAAGGATCAATCCGCTATGTTGTGGGGACTCTCGACCACGGCCTCTTCTACCCGAGGTGTCCCAGGGCGGCACATTTCGTCGAGTACAGCGACAGCGACCACGCCGACGACATCGACACCAGCAAGGGTTGCTCTTCTTCCTCGGCGCCCAAGCAGCAGGTGGTGGCCTTGTCCAGCTGTGAGGCTGAGTACATAGCGGCTTCCACCGCTTCAACTCAGGCACTCTGGCTCGCTCGGCTGCTTAGTGATCTCTTTGGCAGAGACGCTGAAGCAGTGGAGCTCAGGGTGAACAGCATGTCCGCTCTGGCCTTGGCAAAGAACCCTGTCTTCCACGAGCGCAGCAAGCACATCAGAGTGCAGTACCACTTTATCCGAGGCTGCTTAGAGGAAGGGAGCGTCAGAGCAAGCTACATCAACACTAAGGACCAACTTGCTGATCTTCTCACCAAGTCTTTTGGTAGGATCAAGTTTCAGGAGCTTCGCGGCAGAATTGGAATGATTCAAATCTGCCAGAAGACGACGCACAAGACTTAGAGGGAGAATGATAGAATAAGTCTAGTCCAAGCGCTATGTTTTAGCATCTTAGACTAGCTTTTCAGCTTTATGTTTTACCATTTTATACTAGCTTTTCAGCTTTCTGTTTTAGCATCTTAGACTGTCCACCAGCTTATATATGTATCTCTAACCCTTCAGGTTGGTTATGGCAAGTGAGTAAGAAATATGGAAAAAATTGCTCCAACACTGAGTGTCATCCCTCACAATGCGAATATTACACCTAACAATTGATATCGGAGCAACCATCTTTTAGAAAACACAAAGTAAATAGCAATGTATCAAATATAAATGTAATTAGCAGTAAGTCTCGTTTGTTTCATCCTTTTTTTCAAATAAAGAGAAATAATGGTATCAATGGGATATGAGAACTATACAACAGAAACATACTGGAAACATGGAAATGAATACAGTTACTAACATGAGAAAACGATCTGTTGTGAGGTATGCTTAGCTCTCTAGTCCCTGATTCGAATTTCTTGATCAGTTCCGCCGTTGAAATATATGGTGTCACTTCCTGTACAATGCAAACTAAGTATCAGATCATGCAGAAAGAAAATATGCAGCATTTGATTTTACTCTCTTCCCCCCGCTCTCCACTATATCCACCAGAATAGGAGAGGGTATTTTGCACATACCTTTGCTAAGTGCATTTCCTCTTGGAACTTCTTCCTCTCAATGCCTCCTGCTAATCCAGCTCTTCCCTTGTGGGGAAGCACCCTGGGCTTGACGTTCAGAATCTAAGCGTAACAGAAACATCAGAAACAAGTTTTTTGAAACACAAGGACGACATGAATTTACAATTCTCATCTTCAGTTTCATTCCCCTACCTGTCTAACCCCTCCATCATCCAGCTTCTGTCTCTTAACCGCCTGGTTTTCTTGTGCGACATCAGTAGCAGCCTTTCCAGGCGCCAAGTCACGAGGGGCCCTAACAACCAACACAAGTCAGAAAACAACAACAAAAAAAAAGTCTTAAGAGTGTATAAAATGTGCGGCTTGACTCCCTACTTGATCATGCTCTTCTTTATGGAGCCGATTGCAGGACCTGCTTTGGACGTGTTTGCCAGCGTCTTGGGAGTGCTTGCCTCAGTCTTCACCATAGATTTGGCACAGGTGGACACTGCAGGGGCAGCTTTTATAGGGGGTGGAGGCCTCTGCATCTTAGGTGTGCTAGCAGAACCACCACCAGCTGCTGAAGTCATGGCAATTTCAGAGTCAGTATTAAGAAGGAAGCAGAATTCCGAACCCTGCAGCGATCAAATGACATAGTAACATGTAGCAACCCACGTTTTGCTCCCGGGTCTCTGGCCGGTAGGAACTCGAAAGATTTAGGTGACTCCTTTTTCTCCTCCTCCATAGGCAGCGATTCTGACATTGCATCGGCTGGAGGCAATTCAGACACTCCTTCAGGACACGCAGCGCTGGCCAAAAGAACAACAAGGGCACAACCCGTTCGTTACGCCAATCAAGGAGCAGGAAATTAGACGAGGCAAAAAGTCATCTCAGAACAGGTTACCATTGCTCCTCCTCCTCTTGCAGCCGCTGCTGGTTGCCAGAGCCGGTGCAGTTCATACTGGTGTTCGCTTCACACACCTGAAAATTCCAGGAAATGAACGCTAAGAGAATGTACATGACTGCTGGTGACAACCGTCAAGAGCCCAAAGGGACGAGGAAGCAATCACGTACGGATCCAAACAACGCATCTTTCATCTCCGACGGGCTTCTGAACGAACGCACACCGGAAGTGAGGAACAAACAAGCCAAGTGAGTAATTAACGAGCTTCCCACCATGACGAGGAACACATCAGATTGATTTTAGACAGATAATTCTTCAGCGCTTACCCATCTACGTCCGCTGCTCGTCCTGCAGCCCCGGCCTCGTCCCCAGCGTCCTCCTGCACAATCACCAACGCAGAGATCCCCGGATGAGACGAACTATACTTCAGAGCCAGACCCAGGACGGAATAGGGTTACAGGTTAGGGCCCTTACCTTTGCGGCCGGCTCCTCGGCTTCGGCGAAGTCGCAGAGGAAGGTGACTTTGGCCCCCACCCTGGACTCCCTGATCCTGGAACCGAACGCTGCACAAAGGAAGACGGGAGAACGAGTTCAGCGAAACCTCGACGAGGAGGGGGGGGGGGGGGGGGGGGGGGGGGGGGGGGGGGGGGGGGGGGGGGGGGGGGATCGGAAGGGGATCTGGGGTCGATCGGTGAGGAGGAGCGATGAATGACTTACGCGAGGGGGCGTGGCTGGCGGGGCCGTCGAACCAGGCCTCGGCGGCGCGGACGGCCTCCTCCGTCTCTTCGTTGATGAAGTCGAAGAACATCGGCGCGGAGAACTCGTACGCCGCGTCGATCTGGCACGCGGCCGCTGCCGCCGCAGCCCCTGTGTCGGACGCCATGGATAGGGTAGGGTCGGTGCGAGTCGTTCGCCGAGGAGTCGGGGAATTCAGGCTAGGGTCTCTCTCTATCTCTCTCGCTGATGGGCGGGGAGGGGAGCGGTCGGGGTGGAGGATGGGGAAAAGAACGTTGAGGGGAGGAAGGCCGACGAGGGGCTCTAACGGTCGGCTGATTCGAAAACTGTGCCGAAAAGGGCCAGGGTGTTAAGACCGGCCTTTCTTGCAACGGCTATTTTTCCGGTGAGACTGCGGGTGGGCCCCCGTGAGATCAGTGAGGTGGGGACAAAGATTTGCTCGTCTGATCAGGATGAGGGCCTGAGCTAGTCGAGATATAACAACACTGCTGATTTATTGGTGTGAAGCTTGCACTGCATCCATTGACGAACTACGGTTAGGAAAAGGACAAAGAAAAAAAAATAGCGATGAATAAAGATACAGTGTACCTGTAAATTGTTTTGGATAATGCAGCACGAATATTTCGTATCCAGATTTAGCTTGTGCCGATGGAGTGATTAGTTACGCAATAAAGACGAGAGCAGTAACAGGGCACTGCACCATTAATCATTCCATTAACTCTGCTATCAAAGGGCACAACAAATGGGTGGGAATTCTTTGGGCACCTTATAGGGCTTCATAATTTTCAACAAGATTTGCAAGAATAAACATAAAATTAGCTTGGGCCAAACAAGTATCAAAATTTGAAGCATCGTTATACTATTCAGTATCTGGATATGTTGTTATTGTGAATATTCATGAGTACATGTACGACGTGCAGTTACATTACAAAATGACATGGGAACATGTTATTCACGATGAACAGAACAAATAACGGATGGCAGCATATGCCGCTGAGATCTACTGGAAAGAGAGTTCTAATGAAAACGTTATGTACACTCAAAATTAATTATACACTGAATCAAAGATGGAGTATCTCTTCCACATTTGTACCAGTTGTCGATCAAACCGAGTTGAGGTCTTGCGACACTTGGTTTTGCCACCTGCAAAAATGGCAGCGACTCATTCCTTGTTACGAGTGCACCTTAAGCCTTAAGCAAAGGTGAAGAGAAACTTTGGCAAACCTTGTAAGAAGGAACCTCGCCAGCGGGCTTACTGTTGGAGCTGCCAACGGTGGCGTGTTATCAGCTTTTTTGTTGCTTGCTGGTTCTACGGGAGGATCAGATTTCTTAGAAAAAACTGAAGCTGCTATCTCCTGAAGACCATGCAATGAGGAATCATTCGAGCTGCATGGTAGGAGTATCCGAGTCAATAAGCTGATAAAATGCAAAAGGAGAAAAACAAGTGTCGGAGCATAGTAACGGCCATACCTTCCTAGCCGGTGTAGCACTCTGCCAATCAATACCTCGCATGATCCAGGTAATTCATGTTCTAGATCCATCAAGGAATCAAGAAATGCATGGACAGCAGGCCGTTCAAACTTGTCACCAGTAGCCTGAAGCACGATATAAAAAAGTCTAAAGTTGGAAGACATGTCTGTAGGAATGCTATGATTGAGAATTACTGGTCTTGCCCAATTACACCTTTACCTCTTTTAGTGAAGGGATTATCAACAAAGAAATTGCAGGAGAAGCTACAGAACTAGAAGCTTGAGAAGCTGATTGCCCATCAGGTAGCTGACGTGATCTGCGACTTTTTTGCGTATCAACATTCTCACTAAAGAACAAACTTATATCAAGAACACTCGATAATGATGGAAAATATTTCTGAACTTCGCAGTGAAAACATAATTAAAATTAATCTTTGAATACCTTCGGATCTCTGGACTATGTGCTCCAGAAATTCTATGCTCATGTGATTCCTTTTCATGCCTATTGGTGATAGGTCTTTCTCGAGCATGTCCCTTCCTAAACCCAGCTTGCAGAGCAGCTTTTGCCTACAGGTATCATAGAAATACATTAATAACTATATGTGGATCATTAAACACAAGCAGAAAGTGACAAAAAAAAATATGCATCACCTCTGCCAGGTTAATAGCACTATCCTCAAGTGAAGCACTTGATGCCTTTTCTTGGATTCCCAATCTTGACCTTGAAGATCTTGGTGTTTCTTGTTCATCACTTTGACTACGAACAACAGTCCCACTAGAAAAAATATCTTCATGCGAGGAGAATCTGCTGGGAGGCTGATAAGTAAGTTGTATCAGATGCTGCTGCTCGTGTATAAGTTCATCTTAAGGAGAAAACAGGACTACCAAATATCTGAACAATATTCTGATGCTACCTTGAAATTATGATTCGTAGCTGCTGACTGCAACTGTGATGCTTTTGAAGAGCGTGCTACAACAGTTCCTGACCCACTTATCGATTGGTCATTCTAGCAAAGAGCTGATTTTTAGTAACACCGTTAATGATAACCAAGTTACTCCATATGATAAATATCTTACGTCTTCTGTAGAACTTTCTAGCGCCTCTTTCTCAGACGAGCTTAATGCAAGTGATTCGTCAGATCCAGGCCATGGTGTCCTCCACTGATTTTCTTGATCAGATGTACGAGTTGGTGTATTTGGACTATAAGGCACATCAGATTTACTATCCTTGGTGGAGGATATTTGAGGTGGCCTCAACCCAACTCGAACAGTTCCCGTGCCCTCTGATCTATCAGGAAAATCACGGCCAGCAGCTTTCCTGACCGTTCCTTGACTAAAATAAAGAGAGAATAAAAGATGAGTGATGGGAAGATAGAAACAAAGTTAAATTACTGTTGTATCGAGTCTACCTCAAAGTCCCAGATGTATCTTTTGCCCTATCCACCTTTATAGTACCTGTATCAACATCTTCAATATGTGTCTGGCCATTTTGTGTGGCATCTATGCTGTTTTTTCCTGCAAATTTTGGCCGCTCCCTACCAATGCCAGCAAGAGGCACACGAAATGAGATAGAAATTGATATGCTTCCAGAATAAATTAAGGAAACACTGCCATTTAGCCGATTCTCATTGAAACTATTTACCACGAACCTTATTCTCTCCAGAAGCTTTGCAGTTTTTCTAGCATTTTTTATGAAACGGTGCTTAAGAAGCTCCTTGGCACTAGGCCTCTGCAAAAACGTGGTAAAGAGACCTCTAAGAATATGGCCAGAGGAAGTGATTGCAGGTACAGACAAACTCGAAATATGAAATATACCTCTGCTGGATTCTTCCTCAAACACAATGATACAAACTCCTTCATCGGTTTAGAGAAATGCTCATCAAGCTGCATATAATAAATATCTATTTATCTTCTTGCACCAAAATAAATATCACTTGGGTAGGTTGGGATACACTTGATAACAGTAGTTTAAAAATAATGACCTGAGGTGGATTTTCACGAGGTATCATGAAAAGAACTCTCATGGGATGAATATCTGCCAAAGGGGGTTCACCTTTGGCCATTTCTATAGCAGTTATACCCAAAGACCAGATATCTGCCTGCATTGAGACATAAACTTAACTAATACAGCATAACAATAAGCAAACTGACAAATGCACAAATAAGTACCTTCTCGTTGTACCCTTCAGAATTTTGAATAACCTCAGGTGCCATCCAAAAGGGAGTTCCGACGAATGTCTGAACAAATAAAAATCATTAAAAACAGTATAGCGATATACTCTCAAGTTAATCCATTTAAGATTGCAACAAAGTCATCCTGACCAAAAAAATCCAACACAGTAGAATCATCATCAAGCCAAATGCTAAGATGATTTAATATCAATATAAAATATAAGGTCATAAACGGTGCTAGTTCAATCGGTACAAACAAGTGCATATTTATACAGCTCAGGCTCACCCTACCAAAAAACTAACAAATCTAACTCGAAACACTTCAGTTCTTGAAATTTCAATAAACTATCCCCACCTATCCCTTCCCTAAGAAAACAAACACACCAGAAAAACTTGACAAAAAATGCCCAGCCTTATTCAAAGAGACTGCCTAACCCCAGCTATAAAAAAATAACTAAAGAATAACATTTTTTATTCAGTAAAAACCCATCTATTGTCAACATAAAAGGTTATAACCAAGAGGACAGATAATAATAAAATTTACATCTGTTATAGCTATATAGAAACCACAAACATGATTACATATTGTGCTGAATAAAATGTAATCTTCAAACCTAGCCGCAAAACTGCAAATGCTGTTCCCAGTTTACAAGGATTGGAATGAAAATCGCAGTCTCTAAGATGCTATGGCAATGGACTGCTCCCAAGACTCAAGCCGAAATGTATCTCGTGAGAAGTCTAGTAGCATGAGACACATATAGCAAGCACTGAGAAAGGGTTTTTTTTTTCATTGTTCAACAGAGACAGACAGTTTATCAATGTGAAACATGATAGCTAATTTGACTGTTTTAACAATGATAAATAACAAGGTGGATTATATTCCACTTTTACTACAACGGTACAAAGATTACATTAATAAGTTAGAAAAAATTATCCAGAACAGTCTATTAGAGTTGAAATTGAGGCCTTGGGGGTTCAATGGATTATAGACAATATGTAGAAACATTGATGACTTGAGATCATGGACACATAGTTAAGATGCTACCTTTCTCCTAGACATTGTTTTGGTCAACTGTGCCGAAACACCAAAATCTGCAACCTATGCAAAACACATAATAATTTTAGAATGCGTATTATAAACCAAAAATTATCAACAGCACAGGGCATATCGAAGTTATACCTTTACATCTCCGCTTTCAGTGAGGAGAATATTTGCCGCTGCAAAATATCAAACAATGTTATCCATTAGAATGATTCGCATCTGGCATTAAAAAAAGATAAAGAAAACACTGTACCAACAGCAAAATAGATAGATTAGTTAGACTTTGTGCAAGAGTACAATCAGTTTTAAACAGAATCAAAATGTAACCAGTCCATACATGTCCAATTGACTGAATAGTTTTAATTGGTAACCCATCAATTACATTTAACCCTCCTAGTCTTTTCTGTAAAATTTTAAGGTACCTCTGATATGTGCATAAGCATGAGCCTAACTTGCCAAAAACACCATCCTTATCAGAGAGCCTCCTGCTCATTAGTTTTTATGTTCTGATTGCTGGATAAAAGCAGATTGAAAAAGGTAACTATACAAACTACTGTAACAATTATGAACCCACTATCAAAGGTATACTAGTACTAGACCACATCTCTGACTCTGCACTTCCTGCAAAATTGAACAAGTCTCGTCCCCAGCTAGCTAACTTTACTTCCATGACAATAAAGATAAGCTCACAAATAAACTCCGAAATGACAACCAAGGCCGTCTAGAAAGATATATCTAAGATAATATAGTAAGTCAATTCAGAAAGATTATGCACTTCCATGATTTAAACAGAGTCATTTGGCAGAGATCCACAGAGAGGAAAAATCAGGGAAGCTATACCAATTGCTGTTTCTAGAGAAATGAACTAAGGGAATGAGAGCTGAAAAAGTATCTTCTCCTTATTCTGTGAAATGATTCTCTGTTGTGATTTTAAGAGTTTATCCTAAAGAGTCAAAGAGAATCACTTCTCATCAAAGAATTTATGTGAAAGTGATTCTCTGTCCTGATTTTAAGAGTTTATCCTAAAGAATCAAAGAGAATCACTTTAAGCTACAGAATCACTTCTCATCAGAGAATCACTTCGAGAGAGGCTCTGCCAAAGGGGCCCACAGTTGAAAGAATCAACTCCAGCTTATATCCATAGTAATTTGATGCTAACTGGAGAGTCAAATAGCTATCTGGTTGGTATTATTTTTCCAAATCGCAAGAAACATCCTGATGCAAGGTAAGAAGAGAAGTAATCAAACCTTTAATATCGCGGTGAATTTTTCCTTCAGAATGCAGATATTCAATTGCATGTAGCAAGTCCCTCAGAATGCACGCAATAGACATTTCATCCAAGGGAGGGCCAGATTGAAGCTATGTGCAAAAATGAAAGTCAGAGCGGAGAAGCCACATAATCAAAATGATGATTGACAATGAATGGTGAACTAACTTCATTTATAGATACATAGTACTCATATTAAGCATTGTGTTAGAAGTTACAATATACAGAACATACAAGGTCAGCAACCGAACCACCAGCCATGTATTCCATTACAATCCATAGTTTAGTCTGGTGAAGGTAAGAGCCGTAATAGTCGGTTATATATGGGCACCGACATTGTGATAAAACAGATATCTCCTGAAACAGCGAATTGAATCTTTTAGGTAAAGAACTTCCAACATAAACTGCATGCTACGTTGAAATATACAAAAAAATATGACCTTTTGGATGTCTTCAATGTCATCCTCACTGCATGAAATGGTTGAAAATAAATGTTAATAACTTAGATAAAATTCTTAGGGGATAAGAAAAAAGGTAAGGAGCCAGAAACTAGAAGTATAGGGAAAATTAGTTATAAAGGTGAGATAAGGTCATTATGCTTAATAAATCTTTCTACATTACATACACAGGTCTATTTTCCTATAGCAAATAGTTACTATACATGAAGACTAGTGTTATCATAGTTTTTAGTAGTTTTTAACGAGGTGAAGCATCAAGGCTGAACCTGGATGCACCTTCGTGTCTAGGTGACGCCTGGAAATTACGGGTGTGATGCTGTAGTTATATGACAGCTACAACACTAATTCAAAGAAAAATGTAATTTGTAAGGAAGTAGAGTCATAAGGCTATACGAAAACATGCAATTCCACAGAAAATGGATCTATCCCATTAAACTAATTGTGTATAGGATACACAATACAAGTTAACAAGTATAATACTATCACATTCAGAACACTCTATCCTTCTTTCCGTACTGAAAGAAATGAACATCATGGTTGGAAATAATGCAGTTGGTAAAAGGCAGAGTCACCATCTGAAACAAAAACCTAATCACTAATACATCAAGAAGTCTAAGTAAAATTCATGGTAGGGACTCACGCTTCTTCCAGGTCAATAACCTTTATTGCAACCTCCTTACCAAGTTCCTTGTCAAACCTACAATGACACAAAAGAACATTGAGTAGGCATTGAAATTCTTCATCACAAATGAGGAAAGATACATATATCTAACAAAAAACAGGATATTGATTCTAACAATCATAGACTTGCAGCAAAAATATATATCTAACAAAAGTGAATGCAGAAACAAGTCATTATCACGGCATTCTCCACACAAATAGAGTTTCAACATTCATTTAATGCAGAGAGAAAAAAATGTTTGCTCAGGGATGATAAAAGTACACAGCAGGATTTTCAATTCATATATTGATTCTTTTGAATATTTTCATAGTCCAATGGGAGCATATGACACAAGAAACAGGATATAAAAGTTGTCTGAATTATCAGTTACTAACAAATTCTGAACCAGTTCCCCCAAGTGCACATCCTGTGCATTAAAAAATCATTTTGAGCCTTGAGGTTCATTCAGGATGAGAAGTATATTATAGCAAGGAAAGCGTTTACAACTATATTACACAAGTCCGTTGACATTCTATGCACTAACAAGCTGATTGTGTAGCTCATCTAGACGTGACCACTGCATGGCAAGCTCCTGCTCAGCACCTGACCTGCAGCCTAGCCCATCAAATGGGCATTGGGCGTTCAGCCACTAGGTGACACCCTGCCATTCCCATGTCCTTTCTTAAGGCAGTGCTTCCATCCCAAACTGGCACCACTCGGCTAAAAGGCATAGATCAGCACAGGTGCTGTGCGAGCTTATCTGGGTTAGCACGTAAATCAACCCAGGTAGCCCTTCCTGTTTCTATGGATCCCTCACTCAGCACTCAAACCACATTCCTTCCAATCGTATCCCAATCAGACTACCAATGCAACTGAATTAACGCAAGACAAGCAGGTAAAATAAATCACAATGGCCACTCGGCTGGCCTCTCGATCAGCTAAATCCCAACGCCTAACTCCCAAATTTGTCCATAAACCTACAACCACTCGAGCGCCTAGCTGTCAGAATCCCAATGCGGCTCGACATCGAGCGGCCCGCTACGCCTTTGCCCTTTGTAGACGTCAAGAATCCCAATGCAGAGCTGTCAGAATCCCAATCCGCAAGAGAGAAGGGCAAGGCTGGGCACATGGAGTGGGTCGGAAATCCGCCTTTACCCTTTGTAGACGTCGCCAAACGATCCGCGGCCGATGAGTTCGCGGTTGCTGAACCGCGCCTTGAGGACGGCCGCCATCGACGCCGAGTCGGACATCGCCGCCAACGCGCGCGCTGGGCCCACAGAGATCCAGCCTCGCCGGGGCTCCCTCCCGCTCGCTAGGGTTCTGGAGGGCGGGGATCACCGTGCTCGCCCGCCGTCTTCCTCGCGGCGCTAGGGTTTGGATTCCGGGCGGCGTTCGTCTCGTCGCACTACTCGCTGTTTCCGGCTGCGCCCATTTCTACACGTCGCGAGATTTGGCGTGGGTCTGGTTTGGCTGTTCGTCCCGAGGAGAGGTGGCCGCAGAGGGTGTGTGGGGCCGTTTGAGAAGAATGAAAGGTAGGACAGGGATGTCAGTGGGACGTTGGAGGCGGGCGTGGGTCAGTATCGTGTTGGTCAAATAGTCAGTGGTGTGTCCGTGTCACCGTGAAGTTCGAGAGAATTTTTTTTTACTTCAAAGTATCATTATCTCTGTTCCTATCTCTACTCTTAATAATGCACTAATCAAATAAATTTATATCCATAAATTAAAATATCTCTAGCAGAGATGATTAAATCTTCTTGTACATCATTAATTGCACCTAAGAATATATTTGTTACACATCCAATTGCCTCAATTCAATCTAATTGCAAAATCATAGATCCATCATATGTACAGGATTCTCTGGATCTCCCTAACCTAATCCTCACAACTGCCCGCGCATTCCGCTGAGAAACACACCCCTCTCCAACCACTCCTTGTGCAGAGGAGGCGGCCAAGGCAGGGTGGGCGGCGTCCAAGCCAAGCAAGGCGGGGCGGGCGGCGTCGGGGGTGGGGAGGTGCGGGAGTTGCCGAGCGGGAAGCACTGAGAACAGAGCGACGCGAGACGGACGGCGGCCAGGCAAGGCGGAGCGGGCGGCGCCGAGGACGGGGAGGCGCGGGAGT
>BCLF01000060.1:437457-482341 GCA_001602275.1 Zoysia japonica | reverse complement strand
GGGGTGGGGTGATGTGGGATGGGCGGCATCGGGGCGGGGCTGCGCGGGATGGGCCGGCCTGATGGGCGGTGCCAGGGGCAAGGCTGCACAAGATGGGCGGGCGGCGGCCAGGCAGGGCGGGGCGGTTATCTTGTTCAGCTCTGCTCTGGTTAGTCATTATTTTTCCATGATTTGTTTTGAATATCATTTCTGCTGAGCGTTTGTATTTTTTTTCTCGGTTTGTTGAACAAAACTAATACTTTTATGTTTGCCTGCATACAGATTGGCCTTGTAATATCTCCTTCTAGCAACAATTCATTTTTTATTGATTGCCAACGAGCATTTTTCTTAAGAGTGCTAAATGTTTGTCTTTTTTAATTGGATTCCTTGAGCAATAACAGGTCATACGATAAAGTGCTTTGCCTAATGAAAAATCATTCTCTACCCGCGCCATGAAAGATAATTAGTTCCGAAGGATATACTCTCTGGTCGCAAAAATATTATTGTGTTGAGTAAATATTATTTTTTGAGTTAATGTTTTCTCCTGAATTAATATTTTTTAGACCGTAGAGTTAGCACGGGTAGTGGTACTAGTATAGAAGAAGAGCAAAGACGAAAAGTTTATTAATGGAGTTTTGTTACGGTTTCTCCTTAATTAATCTCAACGATTAATTTTGAAAAATTACTACAGGCTCCATCACTTTTGGTACCAATACATAAATTAAAATACTTTTTAAGTAGATAGTATCTTCTTATTTTTTATCGTTGAATCTAATCAAACAAATGGTTAATTATTAACTGCAAGCACTGTAACAAATATTTTATTAATGTTAACCATAAATAAATCAGCTCTTATAAATTTTAGTTCAAAATAAATAAAAAATTGATTCAATCCGGTACTCTCTATCTTCAGTTCATTTTCTTCGACCCATTTTCAGGTACAGGTAGAGGACAGCGGAGGAGTCATGAGAGCGAAAGAAAGATTATTGTAGCAATTATCATTAGTTGTGTGATATGTAGTGTTGAACTGCTGATTGAGATTATAAAACAGGACAAGAAGGACTAGTTATCATTAGTTCCACAGGTACTCATGGAGGGTGTCGGTGTGGTTGCGGCGTAAGAAGGGGTGTGCTATGGTTTATGGTCAAGACACACGTCGATTAGCTAGGTAGGTTCAACAAATCAAGCACACAAATTCAATCCAATGACAGGTTGATCCTTTTCGCTTTCAGGATTGATTTGGTAAAAAGAGCAAGAAAATTAGTAAAACTAATTATAACTCCATAGCGCCATTGACAAACCTGTTGAGATCGAGAATGGTTCCATTAGTAGTACTGAGGTCACATATGTGACCTGGTCACGTGTGTATTCTGCGCTCTGACATTGTGCCGGTACTAGAACTGGAACTGGAACAACGTACCATTAAGCTTTGCAAGAAATGTGACAGCCAACATTGCTCCGATTAAGTAAATAGCACAAAATTTTGTAGTACCGAGTCTCTGAGAGTTTCCACTCATCGTACCATAAAACCATTTGCACTCAAGTCATTAATCAACACGAGAAATAATCCACCTAACAGTCACCAGCAAATTTGCAGCAGTGCAGGAAACTGTTGCAAATCAAAGAAGATTCAGGGAACAGGTCCTTCCAATCTACGGAGTACTACGCTTTTATTGATGCCGGTCAGCTCGATTGATCAGCCAAGCGACACCAACAAAAGAACACGGGAAGGAGAACCATCAAAGAACCACGCGGCACCGTACCGGCCATACACCAGACCTGGTGATGGATCACAGCACGATCGGGTCAGCCGGATCGGACCCCTTCCCTGCGCGGTGCTTGAACCTCTTGTTCCGGACGCAAGTCCTGTTGCTCCGCCGGAGCAGCTGCTCACCGCCGCTCTCCACGAGCGGCGGCTTCCTCTTCTGTCTCCGGCCGCAGCCGCTCTCGTCGGCACCGTTCTCTCCCGCTTCCGGTGTCGACACCGCCTCCGTCTTCATGAGACGCGACGCCTGGAGCTGCTTCTGTTATACCAAGATCATCACGCACCAGTGTTCCAGTTGGCGCTTGTTTGGGTACCGGCTCAGAAGGAAGGTCCGTTGCGGCCATCCCGTGAGCCTCTGAAGGTCTTTCTTCCTGGGGAGAAGGCTCCACGAGCTCATGGATCCGTGCCACCGCCCTGCTGGCTACCTCGACAGGGAACACCTTCCTGATCCCCTCCACCTGTGATCATGTTGAAACCACAACGTGTCAGTAAAAACGATCGTCTCTTATGCTTATAATTAGCTAGCCTAATATGAACGGAGTGTTGTTTGTGAATGAGCCAGAGATCACATCTGATGCCACAGGTCGATCAGAGGAAATGCTACTGTTTACGGTGACCGCCGGAGTGAAAGCCAAGACTTCCATCCCACGCGTGCCATCAACATCTGAGATAGTCTTTGTTGCTTTGTTCCCAATCCACCTTCGCACTCGTGGAAAGCTGAGTGTTGGAGCATCGTCCATGTCAGGGCGCATCATTGGAAAACACTCATATATCCAGACCTTTCACACAGAATCAAGCAACATTAGAACATGAGAGCTCCAGAATAGTAAGTTGATTAAAACGTCATGCTTATTTGACTGGCCACAATGTAAAGAATAAAACCAAGGCATGCTTTTCTCTAAGTAATATGATCCGCTAACAATATCGATTTGAGAACCGAGCGAGGGGAGAGTTTCCATACCAGAAGCAAAGCGGCGCTACCAAATAGCCTCTTTCTTGAAGAATGCATCACAAAGGAGAGGGAGGATTCATATCCTCTGCCTTTGCTTTTGTATGGTAAACTTTGCCATATTCAATCCTATCTATTCATTGTATAATCAACGTTTCATGATTTAAGATCATTTTCTATCTAAATTATATTAATCTATTTAAAAAGCAAGACCATGAATCATGCAGTCATTACTTAACGTTGATTCTGTAATGAGTGGTTAGAATCAAGTATGACAAAGTTTGCCGTACAATAAAAAAGACAGAAGAAATGAATCCCACAAGGGAGAGGGACTTGAACATATGAGCAAGAGCAGCAGCTCCCCAGGCGTATTCTCCTATCTTCTCAAAGTCTGAAAAGAGTGGCAAATACTTTGGACAGACATAGCCCTTCTCTTTTTCAGGAAACAGTGTCGATCCTACGAGCCACAGGAGGTACGCTCTGGTGCTATCCCTGATTTCTTCATCAGTGGGATTATCGGAGAGCCGGCCAAATGTAGATTGCAGCCATGCCACCTTTACATGACTCCCCATGCAGCTCTTGGAATCAGGAACCCGACCCAAGTAACGTGAGCAAATGTGTGTCCTGTACACAGTTGAGAATTGCATGTCATGATGTAAAAATAAATATAAGTATTCTTATAGGAAAAATAAACAAAATCCTTATGAAACTGGTATCAATTTCAGCTTTGTGAAATTTACCCTATCGCAACTTCTGCCTGTTGATGCCCCCTCTGGAGACTCCATTTGTGCAACTGCATAGAGATGAACCTTATTTAAGTGTTTAGTACATCAGCACATCATGTTACATGGGAATGCAAAACAAGAACTATGTAAACATAAATTTCAGTTTATGCGTGCCGGCTGTACAAATCAATGACAACATGAAGTTACCCCATCCATCAAGCGGTAATGTTCGGAAATTACCAACTTGAGAGTTCTATCCTAACCATTACGTCTTGATCTCTCAGATTCTACCACCATGGATGCAACTGGGAAGAAAGTAATGAAGGGAGAAAGCATGAATTGCAGAGGAGGATAATCAGATAATCTACGACGGGTAGAAGGAAACTGGCGGCAGATGGTCGCTTCATGGAGAAATGATGCTATTTTTTCTCTTAATGTGTAATATGCACAAACACATCAAACAAATTAACACAAGGCACAATACATCAAAAGAAAAAGATGTAAACAATGAGAATATATGTGAGCAGCCTCATGGGCACTAATTCAGCTGAAGTGCTAACAAGTCATGATTAATCAAACTTTCATCTGTCATAAGCACATGGAAGAGATCAATGTCTACAAGGCAGCACATACAAGACAACAAATCTATCATCTATTTAAATAATCACAATGGCAAACACAATTGGAATAGTAAATAAATGAAGTCTAGAGAGGAGAATTAGAAATCCTGAAATCTTTAACCCTAGCTGATCTCAATCATAACTAAAAAATATCAAAATTGCACTGCAAGAACTATATCATCAAAATGGAGAGAGAGAGAGAGAGAAGCATTTACGAATGTGTGGCAGATTTTTCATCGCTAGTCAACTTATGTGTTCCTACAAAAACGGCGCAGGCCTAATGCTTGTTGTATGGCAAACTGCCGTCCCCTTTCTTTTCAATGACCGTCTCCCGTTATGTTGCTGCCTAGCATAAAAAGATGTGTATAGCATATAAGAAGCCATGATTTAACTGAAAAAGGTGAGGCCTTGTCTAGAACATAAGGATTTTGTATGTCCTTTTCAATGAACATCTCCCCTATGTTGCTGCCTAGCATTAAAAGAAGTGTATAGCGCATAAGAAGCCATGATTTAACTGAAAAAGTGAGGCCTTGTCTAGAATCTAAGAATTTCGTATGATTCAATTCAATTGCACAGGAAAAAGTAGAAAATGGGGAAAATCCCAAGTTCCAAATGGGGCCTGAAACATTGTCTTCATAGGCACAAATGCATAAAAAAATTGTTAGTTCTATACAGACACTAATAAACACAAAGTTTTAGACAATGACACAACAGAGCATAATGCATCTAGTTGGGGCATCAATAAGTAGCATCACCATGTGCTAGGTTCAGGCTTAGGCCCTGTTTGAAATGCAGGAATTTCATAGGAATTTCGTAAAAATTTCACAGAAAAAAATATAGGAACAGGGATTTTTTCCTCCGTTCCAAACGGGACCTTATGTCTAGGCAAAGATGCACATTGTTTCCATATGTAAAAAAAACTAAAATAACAATTTAGATTGGACCGGGTGGGGGCCAAGTTCAGATCCATCATGTAAACCTCACTTGAACCAGGCGCGAGGGGAGGGGGGCTTTTCGGAATGTACTCAAGTCGTATTTGGACCTCAGGGCGCGAGCCAAGAAAGGATCACAACAACAACATTTGTCCCAGACAAAAGATACTAAGGTATATGCAGGATGAGTTGACATGAGGGATACTAAGGTTACACAAACATAAACAATGTTCTGCAACTAGAATTTGCTTACCAAATAGCACCTAAATGACTCTAGACGTCTACTTGTATTTGTAACGTAGTATCAAATATGCAAAGAAACAAATCACTACATGTCCCATATCATTTTCAAGTCAAACATAACACACACAACAATCGTGGCATTACTTGATTCAGGTAGAGAAGAGATAATGGATGAGTCTGTGAAGGAGAGAAAAGACTGACCCATGGGTGATGTCTTGGTGAGCAATGAAGCAAGGCCTTGCAACAACCTGCCGCATCAAGGGTGGCGCATCATGGCACACAAACAATATGATTCAAGGAAGCATGACAACACTAGTGGAGATGGCGGCGGAGATTCGGGGATGAGGGTGCAAATGATAAATGAATAAAGGTCTAGTCTAAACGAACCATCTATATATATGATAGAAACCCTAAAGGGAAGGGGCCACTAGCGGATTCAAAGGGTGGCACTCGTGGGCCATGGATCAGCCTATATATTTGGCCCAAAGCCTAACCTTGTGGAAGATCAATTTGCTTGTAAAGCCCTTTGATTCAACCATTCACGTTAGTGACTTATGGAGTTTTTCCTTTTGAGACATAAAGTCACCGTATTTACAGAATTGTTACGCTTCGATGTGAGGTTTCTTACCTAGCATTCATCAACCTCTTTAGCGCACGGCATATATTACTAATGCTTGGCTCATTACTTTCCTTTCTTGGCATCTTCCCTCTTGCAACAATGAAATCAAATATGGATGTCACCAAGGGCCTGTGGTCCTAGTTTCTCTCCCCTTCTCTTCATGCACAGCTTCTCCCATTCTAGGTCGGGCATGTCTATGGCCTATAGGTGGTAACAAGGCTCAACCCATGGGCCTTTCGTGACATAAACCAGCCCTTATGACATGTTAGGCTAAAAATAAATAGAAATTCCGCTCGATCCTAATCCAATTCGACCCACTCCACATCTAGTTCATTTATTTTGGCTCGTTACTGTGCCTAGGCATAGCAAGCCCCGTCCATGCTTCATACTTTCTTTAGGAAACCTAAGAAGGAAGGTAGCTCGTTTCCTGTTCCACCATTCGTGGCCACATGCACCCCGTCCTCTTCCTCTATTCTCAGTTGTGTGGCTTCCTGTGGGCAACATTGTCATGTTTCATACACACACCTCCCTAACATTTTATTAATGTGTGATGTGGGTGGAACAATTTGTTCCTATTCTTAGAACATCTAATAAATTAAATGGTTAGAAAATTCAATTTTATTCTTTGGAACATTGGGTTTTTGGTGTGATAGGTCAACAGTGTCAAGGAAGGCACGAGCGAGCAGCTTAAAGCATCACTGGCTAGCAAGTCAGCCATGCTGCTGGAAAATCATTGGTGTGGCCCTGGGTGCCTAACTTGGGCTTACATTGGCCGCAAGCATGGCTTTGGTCTCACGATATTGTGTGTGTGAAACATAGCTAACAAAATCCAATATGTGAATTGTAGCAAGACCAAAATTGCAGTAGGTCACAAGTTAGATGCAAGGTCCACAAAACCAAAACCGCATGGTTTTCACAGTTTTTGTCCAAGCAGCTCCAGCTGAGTTTCTAAGATTCACCAATTTTTAGATTTTTTTTAAATATTGTTTTTTAAATAAAAAATTTAAAAAGGGAAAAACTATTTAGTAAATTTAAAAAAAAACTCATTTACTGTAGCATTATTTCAATGAATTCGGTCGGACACTAGTTTTCATGGTTCAAACAGTAATGTTAACCATGGTAAGAGGATGCTTCACTGTTCTCAGCATCTAAACTGGCACTACATGATGATATAAATATACTTAAAGTGTTTACAAAATGCACAAACAGCAGCAACACCAAGCTACAATAGGCGCAGCTACCCTGGCCAACTATGATCACCAAATAGAACCCTACAGAACCAACTAATTGTCAGCAGTACAACAACCAATGTAAGTCTTCCTTTGCTTCTTTGTACAATGCAAAAGAGCATGAGATGTTTGTCTTCATCAAAGGAAGATCGAATTGTCATCTCAGCTCCATTCATGTGCTTGAACTTCAGCTCACTCACAGCCTCCCACTCCTTTGGAGAACATCAATGTCCCTTAGAACTCTGGCTTAATTGTTGCCTTGCTACATTTGCTTCCTTAATTCCAGTGAGCTGGACCTTGTAGGATGAACATGGTATATCCAACCAAGAGCCTTAGTATGGTTCCTTGGACCCTTTGCCTCCACATAGTACATGAGCCTTGTCATCAAATGCCAAATCACACTTGCTGGCCTGATATGATACTAGTGCACTTGAATATCACGAGCATATCCAACCCTCCTCTCTTTCCACTTAGTCCAAGTTCTCCACTCCCAAATTTGCACGTCATGGAGGCAACCTTGTTCCCTTCCAAACTGCCTAGCAAACCTGTCAGCCACATCCTTTATGTTAAAGCTAATACGTTAAGTCTGACAGAAGCAGATATTATCTGCTGCAGTGCAATATTCTTGTACAATTACTGGATTCATGTCCTTGTAAGGGTTCCAAATGACTTGACAAATATATAATTGGGATAGTGGGTGAAACAACAACAGCAAACAATTTAACATAACCAGGCATTTGTACTTGCCTCAGAAAATTGAAGGTGCTCGAAAACTTTTCACCATTATGTTAGTTTCTCTCTCTGTCCATGCGCTGCTCCTCCAAAATTCCATTGGCAAGCTCACAGTAGCAACATGCTCTAATTAAGCCACACAATTGCTCCCCAGGTCCAAGGCTCTCCTAAATATTGTGAGCATGTCTGCTTCACAGCATCATCACCAACTGGCTCTGTGGTCAGCACATGGCTAGTCACTGGAATGTCGAGAATGTACAAAACATCACAATGTGACGGTGACATTTCAAATCCCATGAAATATCTAGTTTTATCTCATTGTTCCATCTTTCACAAAACACTGTAAACCTCAGCCACAAACCTAGCATATAAACACAAATAAAGCGCGATACAACATGATTGTTCGTAATTTGCTACCATTTGTGTCGCTTAAAATATAACCGCAATACACCTTTGCTAACTTATAGAAACCTATCTTGTGATGCAGCTACACAACGCAAATCAATCTAGCAGGTATGGTTACTTGAGGAATACAGATGGTACAAACATGATAAGCGTGTCTTAATTTTCAAGGATGTTTCCAACCATCCCGGTCGCAAAGGCATGTGAAATGTTATACCAGAATCTACATATATGGTCTTCCTTGACTAGAATATGATTGGGAATAAAGAAGATAACGATGAAGGGAATTGAGAATTACAATATGATCTTGATACCTATGGATGGTGTGAGATGAAGGGAATTGAGAATTACAATATGATCTTGATACCTATGGATGGTGTGAGAAAAACGGGACGAATAATGTGTCAAACAATAAACAATATATTTATAGAGAAAAAACTGAAGTCAGACACAAATGTGGCTGTAGTTTAGTGGTGAGAATTCCACGTTGTGGCCGTGGAGACCTGGGCTCGAATCCCAGCAGCCACAAGTTGTTTTTTGCAGCATCTTTTGTGGTTGGGTTACGTTATTATGACGTATTCAAGTCAGCTCATGACACTGGTTCGACGACAGAAATTGTTAAGGCCAGAACTTCTGGGTTTAAAAACGAACACTGAATTAAAAATTCTGCATTCCGGAAAAAAAACGAACACTCAACTGAAAACTGCCCCACAGAATATGCCTGGAACTTTACAACTTTTACGGCGACGAAGTAATCGTCACTGCCAAAATCTAATGTTGCAAAATGTTGTGCTTTGTATATGACGTCGAGCGCTGCCTACATTAACTCGTGAATATATTACAGGGTCTCTCAACCAAACAACAAAATATTAAATACAGCGTCTAAGTTTCCTCAAGCGTTCTTATATCTACAAACCCATCTTTCTGGGCCTCAGATACGTCGAGCCTTTCTTCAGGCCCGGCATTGCAACCTGCTGCTGCTGCTTGGCTCTCTTCTCCCGCTCCCTTTCCTTCTCAATCCGTGCTGCTTCGGCCTGCTCCTGCCTAAGTTTCTCCATCTCCTCCTCCATCGCAGTCTTGTCCTCCTTCTGCCTCTTCTTGTGATCAAGAAGGGAGGTGTCGGTCTCCTTCACAGAGAAGAACATCGGACCCAATTCTGCAAGCCACTGCGGATCGACGGCAGTAACGCACTGCATGTACTCCTTAGTTGTCAGGACAAGCTCGTGGTAGACGACGTAATCAGGAGTGTAGCCAAGGCCGTAGAGAGCACTGCTGGGGTGCAGGTGGCAAGGCATCCCATTCCGGCAGTTGACGTACTCCCCAATACCCTTCAATCTTGCTGAGTTATGGAAATAGGCAGAACAGATTGCTTTCCTCACCACGTCCCATTCCATGTGGCATGATGTCAGGGGGATCTTCAGGGTTTTCAGTATATCCAGCAACTGTGATCTCACTTCCCGAGCCTTACGGAGACCTTTAACATGGAGGAAGTGGTCATTACACCAATCTCCTCGATACTGATTAGACTTCCACTGCAGATATACGTTCAGGAGTGTAAGGTGATCAGACTCTGGGACAAAGAATTTTTCCCTTGCTGCATCACTCTCTTCTTCCCTGTCTTTTGGGCGGAAGAAGACTGATGGCACTGAAAGCATGGATACAATTGTCAGCACCTCATCAAGGCACTCTAGCTGCTCCCCCATGAGCAACATCTTTGCTAGGGTTGGGTCCAATGGGAACTCCACCATCTTCCACCCAATTTCTGTGAGGCTGCCAACATTGTTTAACGCACCTAACACCCAGAGCTGGTACATGGAATTGAGGATGTTCTCCTGGGGAGGAGGGTCCATAAAGTCAAAGTCAAGCAAGTTTTCAACTTTGAGGGACTTAAGTAAAAGCACCACATTCCCCAGGTTGGTCCTTTGAATCTCAGGCACAGGATTCGGGAGCATCTCATTCTGGTATGCTGATTCTGTGAAGAGCCTGTAGCATGTGCCAGGGCCAGTCCTTCCTGCCCGTCCTGCACGCTGGTCTGCAGCTGCTCGGCTGACAGGGAAAACCTGAAGAGCATCCATACCCATTCGTGGGTTGTATACCTTCATCTTCCCATAGCCAGTATCAATGACATAGAAGATACCATCAACTGTCAATGAGGTCTCAGCAATGTTGGTAGCAACAATACATTTGCGAGCACCCTCTTCAGCCTTCTGGAAAATCTTGGCTTGCAAGTCAGCAGGCAACTGTGAGTAAATAGGCAGAATCTCCAGCTTGGGCACAGTCTTGGTGGATGATGATATTAACTGCTCCATGCGCTCAGCAAGGGCATAGCAGGTAGCCTCGATTTCTTCCTGCCCAGTCATAAAGATGAGGATATCACCAGGCCCACTTGCAATGTGGATGGTCATGACCTGCTTCACTGCCGCTTCCACATAGTCCTCACACGGAGTTTTGCTGAACATAATGTTAACAGGGAATGTCCTCCCTGGAATATGGAATACGGGCACACTGAAAACAAAAGGAGAGAAAATAGTTAATAGGTTTGTAGAGAAACATGGCTCCTATTTTACTAGGAATGAGCATGTCTATCGAGTCATCTTACCCTCCAAAGAACTTGGAGAACTTATCAGCGTTTAGGGTGGCAGATGTGACTATTAATTTGAAATCTCGTCTGCGTGCAACAACCTTCTTCAATATACCAAACAAAACATCAGTGTTAAGCGATCTCTCATGAGCTTCATCCATGACGATGACACTGGAATATTTAAAAAAAGAACTTAGTATGGCAATGGCAAGCACGTAAAAATTATCTGAGGAATTATAACATCAAAAGTATTATCAATACTTAATGAAAGGGGCAAGTTAGCAATATACCGATATTTGTCAAGGTCAGCATCTTTCAAGGTTTCACGGAGTAGCACTCCATCTGTCATATACTGCAAAAGGTCCCATAGATAATTTTGTTATGCATAAGGAATCCCATGCAAAGTGATCAAAGTAAAGTTAATTCAAAAACATTAATCTGGCCTAAATTTTGAGCAAAAAGCTATATATCATCAAAAAATATATCCATGCTTGAGCTTTCTCACATATGTATACTTAAAGTGAAAACACTTACTCCCTCCGTTCCTAAATTGTTGTCGATGTTGACTTCTAACATCAACTTTGACCATTCGCCTTATTCAAATAATTAGTTAATAAGTCGTGTTTCAAACACTTTCAATGGTAAATCAAATTATAACAAAATATATAGAATTTATCATACTTTAATAAAGATGAATGGTCAAAGTTGATGTAATAAGTCAACGACAACAATAATTTAGGAATGGAGGGAGTACAATGTGTGTAAAATCTATACACATATAATGACATAAAATAATATTGCGATAATATTTCAAGGTGCCACCGTGCCACATAGCCCATAAAATAAATTCACCATCAATTTACCTTTATTATAGTGTTCGGACCGGTGACATCCTCAAATCGTATAGCATATCCAACCTTCTCTCCCAGCTCAGTCTCCATTTCCTCACTAACTCGCTTAGCAACACTCATGGCAGCCACACGCCTGGGTTGAGTACAGCCAACAACTCCTGTTGCGGTATATCCATCCTCATGGAGATACTGAGTTAGTTGAGTGGTCTTCCCAGAACCAGTTTCACCAACAACTACTACTACTTGATTTTCACGCACGACCTGCTCAATAGCATCAATATAACACCAAATTACAACCAAGTTGTGATAGCAACTTCAATAGACATAAACTAAATACAAAATTAAAATACCCAATCTACGATGCCTAAATAAACAAGGAATTTCAAAAGAAAAGTTCAATTTAGACTATCAAAGTTATCTATATTAAAAGGCAAGAATCTTGACGTGTCATTTTTCTGTATGCAAAAGGGTTTCATCAGTAATACACTTAGTCTAATGTTCCACTACTTTTGGAAGATGAAATTAGTATTATACGGAACTATACAGCTTTCAGATATTGTTAGTCCATGCATTAAGAGAAAGATAAAAATCATGAAGCGGCTAAAAGCCCTATAATAAATTTGCAAATCCAAAGTACAAACCTGTAACAGATCATCCCGTACAGTGTATATGGGTAGATACTGCCTCTGTTGAGCAAGAGATTTTGACTTTGCAAAATCGCTGACAGCATCTCCTTTTCCCTTCATATGTTGTGAAAATTTTGCCTCTTCTTTAAAATTGATCTCACCTTGGTCACCAACAACTGCAGTATCTGCATCAACTTGTTCAGCAGTCTTCTCAACACCCAAAATATTTCCAAGCTTAGATCCAGCAAGCTCCCAAAACCGTTGCCGCGATTTATTCATGCTTTGCTTTTCACGAATTTCCCTAACTAACGCAGAACCTTTGCGTGCAATGATAGCCATATCAGATGTTGGATCTTTCAATGGCAACACAGGCTCTGCTTGTTTTGTGAATACAACGCGTCCATCCAGGAAAGGAGGTTTCGTATCTGCCCAAAAAAAAAAAGCTCGTTGATATTAATATACTGCAATCAGCAAAAAGTAGAACAATATGGGCAAAAGCATGTTTTGTAGTGTTCCCATATCTTGATATTGCACATCATGCAGATACAGAATCAAACAACTTGATCATGTCTGCTAATCTATCCAGTTGATGTGGATGTTCGCAAGGAGGCAAATGAATTTGCAATCGAGCTGTCAACTTTACTGTGCTTTTCCCTAAAAAAAACATTTACTGTGCTACAAAATTCTAGAGTGACTAATACAAAGCATCACAGCAAGCAGTCATATCTACTATCTAGCATATATACCAACAAACAGGGGCCCCTTTGGCAGAGCTTCTTTAGAAGCGATTCTCTGTAAGAAGTGATTCTCTAACGAGAAGTTATTCTGGGCCTGAAAGTGATTCTCTTTTATTCTCTAGGATAAAATCTTGGAATCAGGACAGAGAATCATTTCACACAAACAAGGAGAAGCTACTTTTTCCCAGCTCCCAGCCCCTTTGTATATTTCAGAGAATCGCTTCACAGAATCAACCAAGAATCACTCCTGATGAAATTGTTTGGCACAACTTCCCTGATTCTATCTGAGAATCAGCTCCATGGAGCTCTGCCAAAGGACCAGATCAGTTTAACATTACTGCACCCGTAATTCTACTTCATTTTTTCTCTGAGAAGAAACATCAAATATTTGAAACCACATGACATGAGAAGCTGAGCACATATTTCCAAATGTTATGGTGTGATTGCTATGGTCGCCATTAAAAAAAATGTAAAACCACAAACAGAATATAGGTAGAAAAATGCCACAGTAGAGCATATACCATGGACAAGAAGTATCACTTTCCGCTCATCCTCATCATCAAATTCTGTCTGCACTTCTGTCCCTCTAACAGCTCCTGATCGCAACAGTTGTCTATCCTCCCACTGCGCGTTATCAGCAGTCATCTGTGATAATTTTTTGCTCTGAGCAAGGGTCATCAGAGAACCATCTCTACGAGTCTGCAAACAAGAGAAAGTGTGAGATGTGAAAACAAGAACATAAGCAGTTTTTTTATATAGTGAACAAGTTTTGGCTACGATCAAGCTGCTGTCTTTACTGGACAGAATAGGAAAATGGATTATTCTTGAAAGTCCCCTGGTTTTTGCTGTGTTTGACCCTAGTTTTTGCCATCAGGCTCATGAACTAGGGGTAGATGTAAAATCCAAATAAGATAATAGAGGGATAAGATAGAGACAAACACTACAGGTATGTTGTATTTTCCACACCCACTTAACTTCCCCCATGCACCTTTCACTGGTATATTATCAGGTGGCTAGCCTGGTCACAGAAAATCTGAAGCCAAATATGACATGAAAACTCAATAATGCAACTCTTGTAAGATAAAGCATTATACCCCATATTCAGTCATGTACTTAACATTTCCTTTTTGTTATTGATTTATCACGCACACCCATTTTCATACTTCACTACGGTCTCCTAATCTATAATCAAATCTAGTGAAGGTTATGAATTAATTGGATTATGGTATAGTTGCACAAACAAGGAGCTCACCAGCTTCTTTGGCATTTGTACTTCCCTCTTTTTGTAAGAATTTTCATCTCCAAGATAATTATCACCATCAAACATTGTGCTGTGTTCTTCACAATCATACCTGAAGAACATATCTAAAGGTTAGAAGCATAGTTGATTGTGTTTTCTTGTGGTAATAAGATTTTTGACTAATCATATTTACTTTTGTATAATATAACATTGGAATGAACATACCGAGGAATTGGAGGAACTAGTGCTTTGAGATAAAGACAAAAAGAAGAGGCCCATTCTGGATTCTAGTGTATGTATATAAACTAGAAGCATACGAAATAGACTTTGCCAATTTATTTTCAGATGCCACTTTTTAAGTTCAGTAGATCTCACTTCATTCACATAACTCTATCACCATTTCATTTCAATATGAAATTAAGCAAATTTACAGTCAAATTACCATGCACGGTCAGCATTATAGTCCATCGCTTGCATCATTTCCTCAGTTATCTCGGAGGGTCCATCAGCATTTGAGGGGCTTCTATCAGCATCAATAACCTGAAATAATTGCATATTGAGTAAACAAAAGAATTTGTAGTAACTCAAAAGGTCACCTCACAGGGTTGAGGTAAATTAAAAGACCTAGTATTTTTATAAAAAATGACTGAATAATGATTATATACCTGAAGTTAAATATCTGTCCTAATAAAGAGACATCCTAACTGAATGACAGCCACAACATGACAAATGTAATTCATGACCGTGACATAAAACAAAGTACAATGAACCTCAAAATGGGTATAAAAAAAACAAGGGCCACAATAAAGCTAAAGCTGGAAATGACATGCACAACAACAAAAGACATTCACCAATATTATACTCTCTAGCAGTCCCACTATAGGGATTAAGGTAATAAACCACAATAAATTTCAAGTTACTCTCTCCCAGTCCTACTACAGAGATTGAGATAATCAACCACAAGAAAACTTCAAATTCAAAAACAAATGTCGTCAACAACTATATGATGTATATTGCTCCTAACATTTGTATTCGATATTGACACCAATCTTTTAAAGCATATATAAACGCATGCTAGAGAAAAAGAACTCTAACTTACATTAGAACCAGATGTTGATGAAAAGGTAAGCTGGTGGGACTGGGATCTTCCACTGGAATGTGAATAAGAAGAACCTTTTGATGAGCCAGAAGCGCGTATAGGGGTAGGGGAAGGAGAAACGCTATCCCATGGTGATGCTGGATATTTAGCACAACATAAAAGAAACAATAAATTTGGTCAAATCATCGAGATGTAACAAGTATATTTATTCCATAGAATCAAGATAGACAGAAAAAAAAAGGCTTAACTTTCTTTACCTGTTGAACGAGGAGTATTCCCACCTAACCAAGGAGATACCAAGCGTGCATCAGGGGATGCAGCCCCAAGCATAGGTGACCGAGAAGGCAGCCTGCGGGAGCGTGGTCGATCATCACGGTAATCTCGCCGAGGTGTATCTTCCCACTCCCATCGCCCATTGTCCCAATCAGATCGTGCTACATAACAAATTACAAAACTCTTGTCACTCTTGTCAGACCAGCAAGTCAGAGTGAAAAGAAATGACAGGATAAGAACAGTACCAGGTGTTCTTGAGCTTCTCGAGCTGTGCTCATATCTACTTCTCTTATTTCTATAGTCAATGGACGTTGACCTCTCACATTCGTTGCGCCTAGTATGAGATCCCTTGTCATCATGGTATTGTCCGTGCTTTCCACTGCTACTGTAATCAATAGACCTCTCACGTTCACCATGCCTATCCCGGGATCTTCTATCATCGTAGTTATCATATCTACGAGGAGTGCTGTGAGGATGAGAGCCTTGAGATCTTCTAGAAACATGTTTCTGTAAAATAGCACAGCAACCATAGCTTGAGTAAGATGACAGCAAAATTAAATAAATAATCGATACAACCACCAACAAAGCAGGTGGGACTGCGAGTTAACAGTTTCCAAGTAATTACTGACCTCTTCCCCACAGGTTTCATCTTGGTGACTAGGCGTTTGAACCCTCTCCTCATCAGCGGCTGAAGGTTTCACAAATGAAGTGAAATTTTTAGTTACAACTTACAAGCGTAGGACATATAGAATGGATGAATCATTAGTGTGAATGCATAGCATTTTTAGTTGCGAGGATAAAACCATAAAGCTCCTTGTATGGTATTCTGTCAACAGGTAAAAAGAACGCACCACTCGAAGATGTTTTATCATCAGAGCCACTTCCTCGATAGCGACGAGATGAGTTACCACGTGAAACCCCAGATAGGTTTGGGGTATCATCCTCAGCGGGTCCAGCTTTCTCATCTTCATCAACAGAATCAGCAGCAACAGTTACCTTCTGAGGAGGCGGCTTAAAGGCATTGCCACCTTCCAATTCCCGCTTACGGTGAGCAAGGAGGTCAAGACCTGCCAAAGCACAGACCCGTAGTTAGCTCCCTGAAACTCTAAATTCCCATGGAAGGATGAGATGTCTACAACATCCATTAGAAATGGGTACCCAGGGTTCATAAAACATTGAGGAAATGCATGCTGTATAAGTACACAAAGCAACAATTCCATACCTAGGGCAGACTTCCCGGGGGGTGGCCGGTACATGACCCGCTCCTTGCTGGGCAAAATCAGCCCCTGCGCCGTGTCTTCCTCTGGCACAAGGGTGGCCATCGTCGCATCTAGATCGACTTTCCCGTTCCCCTGTAAGATATTAACCGAAGCAAACACCAGCGTGAGCACAAGCATGCCAAATCAAGAACTACCTCAGGATATCGTAACATGCCATTACCTCCATGGCGGGCACCTAGTTTCTCCTGCTCGGAACGGCGGCTGCAGCTCTGCTCGTGGCGGCGGTCGCAGCTCCTCTCGGGGCGGGGGCGGCCGCCGATGGAGAAGCCGCCGGCGAGAGAAGAGCGGGGGATGGGGCGCCGCCGCGAGGACGGTCAGTCTGGGCCCCCGAATCTGGAAGGAGGATGGAATTGAGAAATTTTTCGTGGGTACACTGGAGTCAAACCGTCGACAGTGAAACGAACCGACCTCGATGGAGGGCCGGGACAGTGGCGGAGCAGGATCAAAACTCAGGGTGGGCTGAATTATTTTTTTCGATTCCCACAACCGCAGCCCAGCCAAGTCCTTGCACGCAGCCGTGCTGCCGGTGGGCACTCGGATGTGACAAAAGTTTTTTTGAAAAAATAGTTTTTTTATTTAAAAGCAAAAGCAGGTATTAGACTTATTTTTATCGGCTGTGGTGTTGGTTTATGTATATTATAATTATATATTACTATAGTTACAATTATGTAATATATGTTACATAATTGTAATTATATAATATAATTATAATTATATGTTACTATAATTATATACTATTATAATTATGCAATATAACTATAATTATATATTATATTATATTTGTAATATATATAATATTATAT
This sequence comes from Zoysia japonica, assembly GCA_001602275.1. Taxonomy (NCBI): domain Eukaryota; kingdom Viridiplantae; phylum Streptophyta; class Magnoliopsida; order Poales; family Poaceae; genus Zoysia; species Zoysia japonica. Next base: position 464,656 of record BCLF01000060.1, on the reverse strand, counting down.
ATATTATAATTATCTATATAATTATATATTATTATAGTTATGTAATGCTTCTACCACTATAATTATATAACTATAGATATATATTATATTATATATAATATAATATTATATATATTATACTTATATATATTTGTCTTATCACAACCTCACAGGTCATAGCTGTTTTAAACCAAACAATTTTTAAAGCTCATATTTTACAGCAGATTTTTCACAACTCAAGCTGTTTTTCACAACTTCAACCAAACACGCCCTCAGTTATGCACTCAGCCCAATCGGCTTCCTGGCATGTCATGGTCTTAGTCTTCTCACCTCATACAGACAGCGGTGGTTTTCTCACCAAAGAAACGAATTGATCCAGCCATTAAAATTTGATTTCAAATTGAATGTTTCCAGCCTTCAAAACAGATTGTTTCAACAAACCAATTGCTCCACACAATAAAATCAAATTGTTCCAATTTTTGAAGCTAACGGTTCTACGCAATATAATCAAATTATTCCAACTTTTGAAGGTAAATGTTCTACACAGTAGAATCAAATTGTGGAACTAGATATTGCGTGGACATGAAATCTAGAGAAAAAAAATTGCTCATATTACGTGAGCACCGAAGCCGTCGTAATGAACGTCCGAATCTATCGTCGTACTGTTGCCCCTCGGCGCAGGCAGCAGAACTGCCGTCTCCCCTTCAGAGCCGTCACGAGGAGAAAGGAAATAAAAAGAGAGAGGGAAAAAACAGTTAACTAATAAGGCCCATTAACACAAAAAAGCCCGATAAGACTCAGAGAGAGGGGGTGGTCGGAGAGAGCTCGCAAATTGACATATGCGGAGGCAAAGATCCCCGCTCGCCCAGGCTGGTCACTCGATCCGCTCCCTCGCCCTGGATTTTTTTCAGTTCACTGATGAGGATCATGTTCGTTGTTGGGCTAAATCTTAGGGTGGGCCGCCGCCCACCTTATGGAATTATTATTATGGCAAAAATCTTATTTAGCTTCCTCAATTACATAGCCCCAGACTTCTTCAACTTTTAAAACCGTTCGTTTTTCCTTTCTGACACCATTCTAGACCTGTTTTCGCTGATGTGGCAGCTTTTTGTTGATGTGGGCAGCTAACGTGGCGGTTTTCGCTAACATGACACTCAACATGTTCTCGCTTTATTTTAAATTAAAAAAATTGATTACAAGCTTAAAAATTTATGAAACCTTGCATAGATTTAAATCATTTTACAAGGAATAATTTTTGTTTTACGCCCAATTTCAAATTCAGAACACAATATATTTGAAAATTTCTGAAATAAAAAATAACCATTTAGAGATAAAAAATTATCTAGACCTTTTAACTTTTTTGATAAAATTTCTTAGTTCATGTATTTCTAAGTATTTTCAAATAAGAATTGTTTCACATATATTTTCTTTGAAAATTTTAAATTTCACTTTTGAATTTGAATTAAAATTTCAAAATTTGAGCTAAATTATTTGTGTTTCTTTTGTGCTTAAATTCATGTCCATCACCGCAGCTCGCCTTCATCCAGGGCATCGATGAAGTTGAGACAATGTATTCCAGGCCTTCTTCCAGTTCAAAAGAAACAAAAATAATTTAGCTCAAATTTAAAATTTGAAGTCAAATTCAAAAGGGAAATTTAAATTTTTCTGAAGAAAATATATGTGCAACAAATCTTGTTTGAAAATACGTATAAATACATGAATTAAGATATTTTCAAATTTTATGAAAAAAGTTAAAAACTCTGGATAATTTCTTACTTTAAATGGTTATTTTTTTTCCTGAATTTTCAAATAAAATGTGTTCCAAATTTGAAATTGGGCCTAAAACAAAAAATATTCCTTGTAAAATGATTTAAATCTATGCAAAGTTTCATAAATTTCTGAGCTTGTTAATCATTTATTTTTGAATTTGAAATAAAACGAGGACATGTTGGGTGTGGACGTCAAAGAAAACCGCCACATTAGCTGCCCACGACAGCGAAAACCGTCACCTTAGCTGCCCACGGCAGCGAAAACCGCCATCAGTGAAAACCACTCTTGAATTATGCCAGGGAGGAAAAACGAATCTGACTACCTGGTTCTGATTTTGTAATCTTTACTCCTCTTAAAAAGCTGAGTCCGTGGCTTTTGGCGTCTCGTCATCAATGCGCGCGCGGCTAGGACTGGTGGGCCTCACACCCGTGGCTCGCTTCGTTTCGGTGCGGCTCAGTGACTCGGCCAAAAAACGAAAGGACAGCACTCGCTCCCGCATCGCCCCCAACGTCCGATTCCCCCCACCGACCGATTCCCCACCGGCTCCGCTCGATTCACGCCGCCAAAATCCCGAGCTCCCATTCCTCGGCACCAGCTCCCTGATCTCCACCGCCGTGCCCTATCGCCATCGTGGCTGCGTCCCGTCTTTGGCACCAAGGACGGCTTTGTGGTTGGGCAGATCGATGGAGGATGGGACGAGGAAGAAGGCGTGCCCAGATCTGGAGGCGTGCAGGCTGATGGTGGCATCGGGTAGTCAGCGGCCAAGCTGGCCGGGAGGGCCGAGAGAGATGCACACCGCGTCAGCGACGGAAGGTTCCAGAAGATACGTTTGGCTGCTACACTTCCCCTTTTAATGCATCTCGCACCACCGCTCCCCAAAATTCAAAATGGCCCCCGCGCTGGCAACACCCTCTAGAAACGTGTGTCGTTCCAGTATAAATAACATTGGCGCACCCTCATGCTACTGGAAAGAAGCAAACATCTAGACTGCGGTGGAGAGAAGTTACGATTCAGTGGCACACGCCCTCATCTCTCCAGTTCTTCAAGGAGCACCTTGAAAGTTGAGAAGGGTGGAGACCAATTTAAATACCCGCCCGTAGAATGTGGAATAACTCGGGGTAACCTTTTTACGCGAAGCGAGGACGAAAACGTAAGCAGCTATTCTGTGAGGTGGGACCCGCACGACATGCGAGCAGATCTGGAGCCGTATTTCGGGACTGGGATGTTACAATACCCGACAGTACTCATAAGTTGGTGCCAAAGCCTGATTGTGAGCATTGTGGCGCAAAGAGATTCCAATATGAACCAAATGGTTTTTGTTGTCGTTCTGAAAAAATTAAATTGGCTCACTCTGAACCACTTTTGGAACTTCGAAGACTATACACAGGTCCAGATCCCGACGCAATTCATTTTAGAGATAACATTCGATATTTTAATGGACACTTCTCATTCACTACACTTGGAGTGAGCTTGGATACCGAATATACTAATATGAAGTCTGGAGTGTATACGTTTCGGGTCCACGGTCAGATTTACCACAATATCTTTTCATTTGGTCAGACGGAACATGGACCTAGGCATTTGGAGCTCTACTTTTATGATGATGATCCGACTCTACAACATAGATTGAGATGCTCTCCAAATCTAGATCAAAATGTCATTCGAAAGGTTGTTGATATCCTTAAGGATAATCCATATGCTCAGATTTTCAGAAATCTTGGTGCAGTTGATGACCTTGAGGAATACCGTATTGAGTTAAACACTGATATGAGATTGGACCAGCGAAGATACAACGTACCTATATCATCTAAATATTTTGAGGCAAATAAGAAATTTTCTCGGGCTCGAGGAATCCTTTATAGGGATTTCCCTGCGAGTTTTGTCTGGGTTCCAAATGGGAAATATTGGAAAGAAAGAGATGAACGCACACAAATCAGAAGGATCGTGTCTGCTCATCCAGCTGAAGGGGAGAGGTACTATCTCAGAGTCCTTCTGAACCATGTCACAGGTGCTACATCCTTTGAAGACCTAAGAACAGTTGACGGTATTGTTTTCCCAACATTTCGTGAGGCTGCTGAGAAGAGGGGTCTTATTGAGTCTGATAATACCATTGATGATTTGCAACTCTATTAGTATTTTGTGAGCCTAGCGATGTGCATGGCATATGGAATAGGCACTTGGAAGCAATGACAGAGGACTATCAACTATCACACACTTGCCCTCACACTATTTAACAGATGGCTCTATTACATATCAAGGATATGCTCCAATCCATGGGTAAGGATATATCATCTTTCCCACTTCCTGAAATTGATGGGTCATTTGATGCTACAAATGGTGAGGCGAGAGAGATAGTTGAGGAGTCCATGATCGAGGTCGACCCGGAACATATTTCCTTAGCATCTTCTCTTAACCCAGAACAGAGGTATGCATATAATGAGATACTTTTAGTGATTGACTCTAGGAATGGAGGTGTTTTTTTTTTGTCGATGGCCTTGGAGGAATGGGAAAGACCTATCTTTATAAGGCATTGCTTGCTAAGGTACGTAGCAAAGGTAAAATAGCCGTGGCAACTGCGACGTCAGGTGTTGTTGCCTCTATCCTACCTGGAGGTAGGACCACACACTCAAGATTTAAAATACCATTGAATATTGAAGATGATGGTGTATGTAGCTTCACCAAACAAAGTGGCACGGCTAAGCTTCTTGCATGTGCTTCCCTCATTATATGGGATGAGGCCTCCATGACAAAGCGACAAGCAGTTGAGGCGTTGATAGTAGCATGAGGGACATCACTGGTCGATATGACTTACCGTTTGGTGGAAAGACAATTGTTTTTGGAGGAGACTTCCGACAAGTGCTTCCAGTTGTTTGTAAAGGAACTAGGTCACAAATAACTGATACAACACTCCGTAAATCATACCTTTGGAATAGTATGCGACAGCTAAGACTTGTTCATAATATGAGGGCTCAGAGTGATCCATGGTTTGCTGATTATATGTTGCGTGTTGGAAATGGCACAGAAGACACTACGGATAATGGTTATGTAAGGCTCCCATATGAGATATGTGTTCCCTATACGGGTAGGGACTCTGACATTGATTTGCTTATTTATAATGTATTCCCGATGATAAATGAAAACCTCTCATATCCAAATTACATAACATCACGGGCAATTCTATCAACTCGGAATGAGTACGTGGACAAGATCAATATGAAGATGATTGAAAAATTCCCTGGAGAGGAAGTCACCTATCATAGTTTTGATCGTGCAGAGGATGATCCACATAATTACTACCCTGCTGAGTTCTTGAATTCCTTAACACCTAATGGACTGTCTCCTCATATTTAAATTGAAGATTAATTGCCTAATAATACTGTTGCGAAATATTGATCCTGCAAATGGGTTATGTAACGGGACAAGGTTAGTCGTCCGAGGATTCATGAGGAATGCAATCGATGCTGAAATTGTGCTAAGCCAACATGCTGGTAAGCGGGTATTCATCCCTCGCATTCCTCTTTGTCCATCAGATGATGAAATGTTCCCTTTTAAGTTCAAGAGAAAGCAATTTTCTGTTAGACTTAGCTTTGCTATTACCAAATGTTGGAGTTTACCTCCCAGAGCCAGTGTTTTCACATGGACTACTCTACGTTGCACTTTCAAGAGCCACTTCACAGAGGAATATCAAGATTCTTGTTGTCCCAGAAAAGAAAGATAGTAGTCAGTCGGAGGGGACATTTACAAAGACCATTGTCTACGGAGATGTTCTAACAGCCTAATCTGATGGCCTATGTATTTCTGCTATCATATAATTTTTAAATTAATATATTGAAACTTCTATGTCTGTAATTTGTAATAAGCTGCTTTTATTCTTGTAATATGGAGCAAACAGTTTGGATAATTGCTATAGTATTATGAAGTTATGTGTTAATGTGTAAATTTGTGGAGGAAAAAGTCACATTTAGGATCTCTCTCAACCTAAATAGCTGTGTATTTTATATGACCTTCACTCCCACTTCAAGGTTCTAATAAATGTTGGACCACTTAACTAAGCTGTATGCCGCCACTTAACTAAGCTGAATGCAGAATACCCTAACCTTAAATCTTGAACCATCTTCTTGTCTGCTCTGTACATTCATTTGGCTGTGGAACTTGAAAGATCACCTCTGTTAATTACAAGATCTGAATGTTGGATTCAAGTTTCTACACTATATAGTATGTTATGTTCATTTGTGCAGTGCAACAATATTGATTTCTTATATATATAGTATGTTGTTAGTTTAATGATTCTGTAGGCTATAAAACTATTACATAATTTAATCATAACGAATAATTTATAAAAAAATATATTATCTCGCTCATGCTAAAGCGAGTATTATGTCAAAATTTAAACCATGAAATTGTCTTGCATCCGTAGCGGAGCACGGGCCACTGCCTGGTAGAGAGAAAAAAATGGAACACGCGCGAAAGTTGAGAGAGGTCCTCAAAACCTTTGGTCTAGACATTGAAGGCCATGCCAGGCCCATAAGAGCCCAGCCCAAGTCACCGCTACTTTCCAATTGAACTGACACGTGAGCCAGGAGAACCCACAAAAGCCCATCGCATTCAACAACGGGCGCGATTTCAAATTTCCATTCGCCATCTCGCCATTCCCCATCCCCCGCTCCACAGTCCACACGCGAGAGCGAGAGCTAGAGCTCGTCGCCGTCACGCCGCATCCGACCAACGTCGCAGGGTTCGAGCTCCGTCTCCGTCGACGGTCATGGTGATCCTGGACCGCACGCCAGCTGCGGCATTGGGGGTCTCCTCCAGCCCGCTCTGGAGGTCCACGCCTAGGGTTCCGCGGGAGGCTGCCTCGCCGCTTTCCGACCCAATTATCCCTTACCTCAGGTACTCCCATCCCCCCTCCAAGGACTTCGATTTCGCTTCAGCTTTGTTCGAAACCGTTTGGATCTCACCTCGTATGCGGGTTTTAGAGAAGGATCTATTCAGTCGCCTGTTAGTTGTAGTTCCCTGTGCTTGTGCCCCGTGGTTCGGCTGTTGACTGCTTAAGCCTGTGCGGTTTGCCAGTTTAACTTTCATGGCTTCACTTCGCGAATGCGTACCTTCTCGTCCGGGATTGAATGGGGATGCACATGTTTGGCTAAATTCATGCTTTAATAAAACGCTTGTGAGGCTGAGGTATAATCGGTGCACGTAGGTAACATTGCGAGTCCGATTGGGATATAGCATATAGGTATTCATTGCTATGCCATGCTTCCTTACATTTGATCTACTTGTCGATATAAGTATATTTTAGACAAGATAATGCTCACATTGGGTATTTATGAATCTTTTATCAACTTATTAATGTGATGCACTTGTCTGGTGTGAGCCTCTGTATATCATCCCAGTTTGCTTAACAGTTTAAGTGGGTTTCTGGTTTCTATTCAGGTCTATCAGAAAGGCCATGGATGAACTCGGGTCGGGACCAAAATACAGCGCAACAGCCCTCGACCAGCTCAAGCTTTATGTTACTGAATGCATTGACAAATACGGGGATGATTACCAGTACTCTACCGATCCACGCCTCCTCAAAGTTTGGATCCTCTATGTAAGTGATTGTATCTTAATGTCAATTATTATCTTCGGCCTGCCTGTTTGAGAGCTTTTTATTTGCTTACCCTTTTGTGGGTTTGTGTGTGATCTTGCTGTTTTAGGCGGATGCAACTGGTGAATTTCCTAGGGTTTACAAGGACCTAGAGGAGAAAGGGATGTTTTTGGAGCACGCACTGCTCTATGAATCATATGCACTGTTTCTATTTTCTAAGGGGCAAGTGCTGGAGGCTGATAAGGTATATAGGATCGGTGTCTCCAGGTTAGTTGTGGGTGAAAATGTTACCCACTCAATATTCACTTCTTTTTAGCTAATATAATCTGATGTTCTCATGTTTATGGGATGGTAAATTATGGTCTGTGGCTTAACCAGAAAAGCTGAGCCCCTGGACCATTTGAAGAACAAGCACTTGGTGTTTTTGAAACATCTGCAGAATCTTGTAGAAGAAGCAGAGGCGGATGCAAAGGTATGGCGACCACTTGATGTGATCATATTTTTGTAGCTATTAAAAATCTCATGATCTCATATTCCTTATAGCCATGAGTATGTTGGACTCACATTTCCGTTTCTCTCAAACAGCTCATGGACTACATATTCATTTGCAAACCATGCTAGGAGTTTATTAGCCTTAGAAATTAGTTGGAATCTTATCATTTCAACTTTGAATTAAGAAGCTATAACACTTGTTGTTTATACTGGTTATTAGGGTGTGATTGAGAAATATATTAAATTGTGGATCAGTCATAGTTGGTACTCCCTCCGTCCCTTCTTATAAGTCGTTTTGGGTCCAGACACGAAAATTAATAAAAGTGGAAAATGTGGGATGTTCTGAAAACGAGGAGAGAGACAGAGTGGAGATGTATTGGGAAGAGAAAAAGTTGTCTTGGGAAGTGAGAATGACTTATAATTTGAGAAATTTTGAGGAGTCCAGAGTGAATTATAATTTAGGATGGAGGGAGTAATAAATTTCAGGGTGCTCTGATTTATTCAGTCATATGTTCTATTGTGAATGTCCTAGTTCTTCCTGGAGAAATTATTAGTGCATTGTTGGAAAGGATTTTCTAAATATTTGACAACTTCACATCATTGTTCTGTAGTATAGAAAAAGAAATGAGGTGCATGACATATTTATTTTACTTCCACTGAGCAGTATGAATGGAGCATCGCCCTAACCATGGAAGTAGTGTGTGCCAATAGTTTCCTTATTTTCTTTTAATTTTTATCACTGCTCATTATTTAACTTAGTTCATAGTGTTGATTGATGCTTGTCACCTTGGTATATTAGTAATTGTTGGTTTCTTGCTTTGTTTGTTTATTTTTGTAGCCCAAACCATCAAAAATCCAGAAGAAAGAACCTACAGTAGTAGATCCATGGTCTGAGTCAACTATGAGCACTTTACTTCAGATCATTAATGGTGACCTCAAGAACTTTGATGTAAGTTATACTAGTTGCTATTTGCCAGTTTGTTCATTATGTTGCTTGACCCTCATGTTACGCACAAATCCTTCAACAGGGCTATCATAAGATCAACAAGACCTACCCTGGACAGGTGCCCTTAACTTCTTCGCAGAATGTTTTAAGAAACAAGGTCGTTGAGTTAGGTATCTGTTACTATTTTTTCGGTCTTAAACAGAACTTCATACGTTTTACATCATTTTCCTAGTTTTGCTACGTGATGATGAGTACTCTCAAGTTGTAATGAGTTCATAAAGCTTCACACATATATTCTCTTCTGCTATTTTGGCAAGTTCATTCATTTTGTAGGTAGACATTGAAAAATGTAGTTACAATCATTTTCTTGTGCCAAGGTGGCAGAAAGTATCAAATTAAAGGATCACCTGGAACTGGTGCTTTTGCGAAAGTGTACAAAGCAGCTGTTGATGGTAATGCTGAAGAAGTGGTTGCTTTGAAGGTGGAATATGTTTTTTATTGTCATACTTAAGCTTGCCTTTTGTAATTCATTCCACTATGAGATGAGACCCTAGTACTTATTTGCAGATTCAGAAGCCCCCATTTCCTTGGGAATTTTACATTTATCGCCAGCTTGATATGCGTATATCTGATATCGAGGTACAAATTTTCTGTTAAATAACAACCATGTCACTTCCATGAAATAATCATATTTTTCCTTAAACTCTACATGGTTTCACTGTCAGAGACCAAGCTTTGGCTATACGCATGAAATGCACATCTTCTCAGATGTCAGTGTGTTAGTCTGTGACTACCTGCACCATGGAACTCTTCTGGTAACTACTATTACATAGTATTTCTCAAGAAATCCATTAGAAATCATTAATATCGAAACTACTGTTGTGTGACTGGATTATCCTTGTCAGTGACAATATGTAGCTAGCGAATCAATGTTGCCAAGATGTAAATCAAACATTTTGCAGGATGTGATAAATTACCACTTACTTGTCAATCGGAACATGGATGAAGCTCTATGCATATATTATACCATAGAGATGCTGAACATGCTTGAGACACTTCACAGTGTTGCCATAGTTCATGGTGATTTCAAGCCTGACAATATCCTTGTTCGCTATCCAAGGTAATTGATCTACTTCTATCTCCACTATCGTACTTTATAATGGTTTGAATGCAAAATTCTCAAATATCAAGCCTGTAATGATCATATATTACTATTCTACTTGTGAACTGTTTTGGACATGTCCTGGTGCCTTCTGCCTTGTTTATCAGGGTGATGTTTAGTTCTGTACTACATAACCATATGCAATAATACGAGTACAGAAACACAAAATTTGTTTGTGGAAATAATTGAGATGTTTGGTCATAAAAGCAGAAGTTGGTAACTGGTCAATTTGCTCGCCCTGGGATGTTGGGTTGTTGGGTGCAAAAATCTTTAACGATTACTGTTATATATTCATTTTTCATCAGCAGCACTGGCCAATCCACATTTTTGATGCTCCTACTTTGTGCTGGTGTTGAAGTTCCGAATTTTATGTAATTCTATTTATGTTCTTCAGTTCAGAACTAAGATGTTGATCTCTTAGCCAGTGCTGACTCAGGAGAACTCTTTCTAATACAGCCAGTTATAGCATATCCATTAGTCCAAGATCTTGCAACGAAGTAACGCTGACGATTTGTAGCCCAGTTGTCCACTTTTTGCTCACGCTTTGGTTTAAACGTACCTTGTGCCGTATCGTTATGATGTGATATCCACTGTCCACTGACCTGTCTTTCTTCTACTTGCGGCATCATAAAGTGGAGGATTCACGGAGGAGACTTTCAGAACCGAAACAAGAGCCGAGAAGAATCAGGTCAGCATGTCCATTCTAACAGGTTGGATGACTTGGGTTGATGGCATTGCTCTTTTCTGATGCTTATGGAAGCTGCATTCCAGGGGCTCTGCCTTGTCGACTGGGGCCGTGGCATTGACCTGAACCTTTTCCCGACTGGCACAGAGTTCCACGGGGACTCTGGAACATCAGGATTCAGCTGTATCGAAATGCGGGAAGAGAGGAACTGGACGTATCAAGTCTGTAGCCAGTTATATTATTGACTGAATGTGGTCACCTAGTACAAGGCCAGTTACTAAATCGTTCTCTTGCGTGTAGGTCGACACGTACGGCCTCTGCGTCGTCGCGCACATGATGCTGCACGGGACAAACATGAGCATCGAGAAGGCGCCCGGTTCAGGTCGTGGAGGCTACGAATACAAGCCGAAACTGCCGTTTAAGAGGTGAGTCCGAAACTACCGGCCTCGTCGTGCGTCGTGTTATAGCAACGAGAAACCATGAGCCATGTCCGTCCCATCGCAGGTACTGGAACGTGGATCTGTGGAAAAGCCTCTTCTCCACGCTGCTGAACGCGCCCTCCTGCGGGAGCGACGTGGCCGCTCTCCGCAGCCTGCGCGCGTCGTTCCGCGAGCACCTGTGCGGCAACCGTCAGCTCATCGGCAAGCTGAACCAGCAGCTGGCGAAGCAGAAGGCCGCCCTCTGCTCGTCATGAGCTGCGTTTACTCGCGTCTATCGTGATTAAAAAAAAAAAACTCGCGTCGGTCGGTCCCGTTGGCGGGACTGCTTGTTGTGGTGTTGCACGGCTTGTGCGTGTGATCTCTCCATGTATTTATATCTCCGGCACATATCGACGGAATACCGTCGCAGCTACTAGGCTGCTATTAAGGTTATTTGCAGTAATGCACTCCTGCTGGTTAGTCTCCGATACGGCAATCGCGACTACATCAAACCAGCCTCCGGGAGGCGGATGGGCAGTCGCTGTCACGGACGGTCATCGTGGGATCCGCAGCGGCGAGCCTTGTTCAGCGTTCGCGCCGTCGCTGTTCTATCGCGGATCGTGTCCGGGGGAGGCAGATCCTGACTTCTGAACTTTCGTCACAAGACGGTATCTCCCTTAATCGCAGGAGTTCCCCAGACGTCTATATGATCCGGATCATTGATCCACGTTCTCGTTTCACCGTCTCGCATATAAAAATAGCAGCGGTTGTAGTTGGAAAGGAATGGATCGCCGTTATTTACTAAGCGAAGGAGCAGTGCACGCAACTGAGAATGACGGGATCAAGGCGAATCCTGAACTGTGCAGTGGGCAGACATCCACGTTAGCGACAGGACTGGAGCGAGAGCCAGCCCGAGGACAGGTTCTTGATCAGTTCTGGAAGACAACGCTAGTGCAGCGGAGCCTGGGCGGTGGGTGGTCCGTGCCTCCTCGTCGTCTCCATGTGACAATCGCATGGTTTGGGCCGGCATGGTAACAGAAACTGATCCGTTGAGTTGACTCGCGCTCAAAACCGTCCAAACGCAGTAGTAATGCCCCCCGGTCCTGCTCACGTGGCACTGTCGTGCATGTAAGTACTCACTTCTTACTCCTGTTACGAGTCAACTCCACTGTACAGTACTGTGCACTGTGCTGTGCACACTGATAGTGTACAGGCTGGTAGTAGTCCGTGGAACAGCGGAGTAATCCAATCCGATCCGATCAGATCAAGCACAGCCATGTGGCGCGTAAAAAGTCGCCGTTGGATTCTAGTTACCGGTAGCTCAACGCGCGAGTGGTGGTAGTACGGCAGCGGTAGGCCCGCCGGCCATCCAGCACAGGCCACAACAGGGGGCCGGTTGGTCTGCGCTGCGCCCCGGCCTGCTGTGCCCGGCGCGCCTGCCGTCACGTGGCCGCTGGACCCGTAGCTTGCCCCGTACTGCTGCGTGGCGCTACCTACCGTGCAGCTGCAGGTCGATCGCCCGCCGCCGGGGCCATCGGTTGGGCTGTCGATCGATCTCCGTTGACATTGCGAGCGGTAGACGTTCACCCGTCGTGCTCGTTCGTTAACTCGCCGCCGTCGAGACGAGACTGGAAACAACAGATCATTCGCATACGTACGCGGATTTTAGCAGGACGTCCTGCCGGACCGACGCGGCTCCGCTCCGTTCGATCTCAGACATGGACAGTTCTGGGCGCGCGACGTGTTATTATAGGAAGGCATTTGCAGTGAGACCCAAGAGCAGCGGGAGAAAGCGGAGCGTCCGTCGGCAGGACGTTCTATCTTTTTTTTTTATACATATATATATATACGATCATTCGCTTACCGCACAAGACGCTACTGCACTTTTGGAACAACGAGAGCAGCTAGCTAGCACACAGCTACTAGAATGCTGGATACGAGTACTACTAGTACTAGGAGTGCATTTTTCTCCGACAACGCGCAAGGCATCAGATATGGTTCAAACGTTATCTTTTGCTGTCTCGCTCCAAGTGCAAACATATTCCTTTTGCACAGCCGTAATTAACCATTGTGATTCACACTTCTCGAAACTGAACACCCAGGAGCGAGTTGCTTGTAGCGGCTACTAGCTAGCCGACACCCAGATTATTCTGAACAGGTCGGCCGGCTCGATCGAGCCGCCATGCCACGGCGCAGCGCGCAGCACGCCTGCGCATCGGAACTGCGCTGCCAGCTAGCTGCTGCCACGGCGAGAGGGACTGACACCGAACGATGCCTGCTCGGTGCGTGACCCTGACAAGGATGGGTGGCGCGGCGTGGCGCCGACCGCGCGCGTCTGGCCGGCCGACATTCCTTTCTCGAGTTCCCAACCGACGGAACAGGGCGGAATCGGATGCCTTCTCGTCTTTCCACCACCACCACCACCACCACCACCCACTAGCTACTCCACTACTACTACGGGCAGAAGTATGCCACTAGTACAGTCACCTGAATGTTGCAGCGGCTGTACTGGCATTACCAGTAAGTGCTTCCGTCTTTTAAGGCCGCGGTAGCTAATTGCTTGGTCATTCGCCACTGAGATCTCTCTCGATCGGATCTCGAAGCTGATGGTGGAAAAGAGATTGCAGACACTCCACCAGCTCATCTTCGATCTCGATGCCAGGTAAAGAAGTTTAATTAACTTCAATAGGTGTAGCAAATACCTACTACCACTCCAGCACAAAGAAAATAAGTAAATTTCACAAAACTACATGTATTTTATTAATAAAGTAAATTTTACAAAACTACAGCTAGTTCGTCAAAACTATCACAAAACTATAGATTTAAAAAAGTATTTCATAAAACTACAGACTTAGTGTATCTATATATCACAAAACTACATGTTTAAGAAAGTGTATCAAAAAATATATTTTTTGTGAGTGGTGTATCACAAAACTACAGATTTAAAAAGTCACAAAATCTGTAGTTTTGTGATACATCACTTACAAAATATATGTAGTTTTGTGATACACTTTCTTAAATTTGTAGTTTTGCGATATATGAATACACTAAATCTGTAGTTTTGCAAAATTTTTATTAAATCTGTGGTTTTGTGATAGTTTTGACAAATTAGTTGTAGTTTTGTAAAATTTACTCTTATCAATATTATCACAAAACTACAGATTTAAGCAATTATTTCAAAAAACTATATATTTTGTATCTAATTTATCACAAAACTACAAATTTTATATCTAACTTATCATAAAACTACAGATTTTATATTCAATTTATGACAAAACTACAAGTTTTATGTGATGTTTCTGAAATTTACTGTAGCAAATCTGTAGTTTTCTGAAACTATAAGTTAACCCTGTAGTTTTGTGATAATATTGCTAAAATATTGTGAAATTCCAGATCTCACTGGGCACCATCTCTGGTAGTAGCTTCCATCATTCGGAGGAAAAATCTCCCAATTTATAAGAAACTAACGTGTTTGATTAATTTGCGTCTTCCCATAATATCTTGGAAATGAATTAAGATCATACGTACCGATTGCAACCGACGTGAGAATTGAGATCAATACCAAGTCAAGTTGTACCTACTATGAGTACATATGTATGACTTGGACGACAGCTAACCGACAATGTCAACCTTTCCTAATGTGAGAGGTCACCACCTAAGCTACTAAAGGCAACTTCTCCTTTTATATTTTTGTTTGTGTGCCGTCAGATTTGACCGCCACAAGGGATGGAGAGTGGTTGATAGCCTACGTACATGCAACCATATATCCCATAACATAAGCTGCTCAAATTTAATTACCTGACTGCATAAGTTTTTACCGGGAAATTCAGTAATACTACTATCTTTGCTGGGCGGCAAACCTAAACATCTCCTTACGCATACTGTATTCATTTTCTTCTTCAGGAATAAAGGCCAGCTATACACAACAGTGCATGATAAGTTCTTAAAATGATGTTATCTTTGACGTCAAATCTCAACTTTAACTATTCGTCTTATTCAAAAAATTAGTTCATTTGTGTAAAATTTTAAACCGTGTTTCAAATACATTTGATGATAAAGCAAATTATAATAAAATATATAAAATTATTAATTATTTTTTAAATAAGACGAATGGTCAAATTTAAAATTTGAAGTCAACGGCTACTTAGTAGAAAGAACAATGAGACAAGAACACAACGCTTAACATAAACACGCACACGCAGTTCAATGCAGCAAAGGCCACGCAAGTGCAATTACCCTAGAGCAAGCTCTACCACCCATAATTGGCAGACACAGGGTATCCTTCTCCAGGAAGCAAAGCCAGGGGACAGCGGTCAGAATCAAAATCCCAGAGGAGGGCCCTTTAGAAAAGGCTGATGAGGTAGCTGCTATCTCGCTCTGTCCGGAGCCTGTACACTCCTCGAACACCACCACAAACTAGACATGCAGATGATAATTGATCTCTTATAGTAATACTACACGGCAATTACCATTAACCATGCATCGCACAGCTACAATAGCAAGATAGACACGCACGGGCAGAGGCATATGCTAAGAGCCTCTCTCTCCTCTCTCTCTCTCTCTCTCTATACAATTTCATAATTCAATTTGCCCATGCTTGTTCATAGATCTGATGCCCACTGAATGTCCCAGGTCTTTTTTTTTTTTGCTATATTATTCTTGCATGCTCTGTCAATTCCAGGGCATCTTGCTAGCTAGCGGCATCATTAGGCCATGTGAGTTGGCATTCCATGTGACGCATGTAAGCATCCAATTATATATCTAGTGTGGCTTGCATGAGGAGCTAGCTTCATGCGTAGGGATGCGTGTGAGATTCTTTGGCAGCAGGAACCAATTAATATTCCTTTGTTGGGGCCAGGCACCCATTCCTTTTTATTCTTCTCAATTGCAAGATGAGCTAGCGTACGTGACAGATGACTAGCTCTGCCCATTTTTTTTTTATTAAAGCTAGCTAGCTATTGTCAAACAAGCAGATTTGGCTGTCGGTCGAGCTCTAATCAGTGAACCGTAAGATTTTTTTAAAAAAAAATAAAAAGTTTTATAGGATCTGTTTCCCACAGTCTTCTAAATTAAACGCATTAAATTATGTGAAAGTGAAAACTAAAACATGGTGGAAATCTAGCCGCAGTTGCATGTGACTACTCTTGTTTCTAAGGGGGAAAAAAATGTAATCCAAACTCTAGTTGTTTCATTATGCTGAATTACTGATATATATGAAGATGGACGCTCAGGATAGCAGGTGTGTATGCCAAATATAACTGAGGAAGGAGCTGAGGGTAGTTAGCATGGAGTAGAAAATTAACGTGTGCCCCAGCACTGTTCCAAAGGACAGATTAAACGATATTATAAACCTGCTTAATTTCAAACCCAGCCAGTCTCGATCAGGTGACGGACCGACGGCCCCAAAACCGATTGCGATCTCCAACAAACACAGACGCACAATATTCCACCGGAAGAAAACAAATCGGAACGAACAAACATCCCCCTCACCGGTCGAGCCCCGATCGAACAGCAAGAGAACAAAGAACAAGTGACCGACATTCCCCTGGGAATCCGGGCCGCTCGGTATTTTACAGTAAACAAACCTCTAAACAAACGGTATCCGCTCATGCAATTTGCGCCGTCTAAGCAATCCGATCCGCGCGCCAGCTGATCACCGGCCCGCGCGTAAACAAATGGCACGCGTAGGTACGTGGGCGCCTGCTCTTGATCATGTGGCAGCGTACCTAATCTTGGCGCAGTATTTTGGATGTCGATTAGTATTTTAGCTGATTTGTACTCCCTCTGTTTTTAAATTGATGTCGTCGTTGACTTTTACCATCAACTTTGATCATTCGTCTTATGCAAAAAATTTGCTCAAATTTGTAAAATTTTAAGTTGTGATTTAAATAACTCTAACGATAAATCAAATTATATCAAAATATATGAATTTTATCAAATTTTTTTAAATAAAACAAATGGTAAAGTTGTATCAATTAAAAAAACAGAGGGAGTATATTGCTTCTCACAGATCAGATGGCCTTGCAGATGCACTGTCCGAGAGCCCTGATCTAATCTCTGCATCTCTGTCTCTCTGAACGAGTTAGTAGAGAATTATTTGCATCGATCGAGTTGGACTGGATGAACGTTAGAGAGAGAGAGAGAGAGAGAGAGATTTAGTTTGATGAGGGAATGTTTAGTACGATCTGAGTGCAGGAAAGACTTATTGCGAGGAAGATGCCCTTGTTCTTCACCTACACGCCATTATTAATTTAGTCTGTACTACGCATTGCTGCATCTATCACCCTCCTTGGCCGCGTCGTCGAGGGAGAGCGAGAGAAGGACGGCAGTCCTATTGTATACTGAGCCTGCCCTTGTTGCGTTTGGCAGGCTGCACTGACATTCCCTTGGTCCCACGGTGACAACCATGTCTTAGGGCTCGACCATGTGTCGGTACGATCGGATCCTCAGAGCACTGCATGATTATTTAAGTTCTATGAAATTAAGAGCAAAAACCTCGCGCGGTGCAGTAAACGTTACTACTATTATATTGATGAGCAATGCCATCAAAATGCTATTTCGATGTAAAAGTAAGTGCGTAATTCACTTATACTTCGATAATAGTTATTATTTTTTATGGAAAATATTATTAGTATTTTCTGCATTGTAATTTAAATTACATGTAATCAGCATGTTAAGTGCATCTAACTAATTGAGAAGGGTGAAGGACACGTTTGCATTCTATAATTAAGTTCTAGTGTTTCACAATCAACCCATGTTTATTGGTGGTCATGCTTTCAATGTTGTACTACATAGATAATTATACTCCCTCTACCCATCAGTCTCCACTGCAGGATCCTCTAACGAGTGTCGATCGTAGAAACGAGGGATCAGGAAGTGGAATTGAAGCGAAGTTAACATCACCATGGCTGCCTTGCTCACGCCGTGACCTGCATCCCGAATACGTACGCTGGAACTCATGGACGGAGGGGGTGATTAAAAGCAAGCTAGCTTCATTCACAATGGGAGACATGACATTTAATTGGCTGATGAGGACTGATCGATGTTAACCTTTCATTTTACATTTTACCTACCTAAGACCCTCAGATTTATCTAGGCAATGTGATTCACGAGACATGACATTGTTTTGACATTATATTGCTCTTTCGTTTTACCCCACCTAAACCATCATTTACCTCGTCGTTTACAACCTACTACCAAATAGTCTTGTGGATCTAATACATTGCTTCACTTGAAAGATATACCCGTACATTTTACATTTATCACTTTTTTAGTTACAAACAAGTTGATGTAGGTGCACTCAAGTCTATGAAGCACTGTATCAGAATCCAATCCAACAAACACGTACGTAGGAGGACTTGCGTTGCATCCGATGCCATCCATATGTGTGTGTTCCGACAGCATAGGCCCTGCATGATGCTTGGTCCCGTCCTTGCATATATGGCTGCTTGCCATCAGCGGATTGGCCCCGCCCGAGGTGGACCGATGAGCATGTGCCCCAATTCCCGCGCCCCCAACTGACGCCGACGTACGCAGAGATTCCAAGGAAACAAGCTTGGCAGGGCTTTGGCCGTGGGCAACGGTTCCGTGATGTGAGAGCTGCGAGAGATTGAAGACGACGCCCGGTGAGACTAAGAGAGCGGATAGAAGCGCGGGGAGTGGCGCGCGGTGCGTGCACGCGTTGCATATGGCCGCATGTGTCGGCCGTGGTCCCGTGCGCGCGAGCGCAGCACTTCGGGAGGTGGGTGGGTGGGTGACCTTCCCCCGCCCATCGTCCTCCCTGATCCAATCCGGCGCGCGCCGGAGCAGCAGCAGCAGGCAGCAGCGCCGTACCGCCACCGCCTGTCAGCAAGTTGGTGCTGCTAGCTAGCTGCTGGCCATGGCCGGATGGAGGGAGGATGGTCCATCCAATGGCGGCAGTGGGGCAGGACGTACGTACGCCGGTCCCGATGATGGCTGCTATTGCTAATGCGATCATTAGGAGCCGGGGCCGGCTTGACCGTGACGGGCCGGCCGGCGCCATGGACGACGGAGGAACCAACGTAACCCACATGCAGCGCATCATGGCGCGCGGCGCGGCAGGGAGGAGGAGCTGCTGGCGCCCGCACGTACAGCGGGGCCGCGCGTTCCATTAGTCCAAGGGAGAGGAGGCTGCTGATGATGAGTCAGGCGTGATTAGCAGCCTGACCTAATCAATTATTAATTAATCAGTGCGCCAGCTCGCTCGCCGGCCTGGTGTGAGTGATGATGATGACCCGTGAATGGGAACTAATCTGCTTCCGCGACCGACGATCGACAGGCTCGGCCGGTGCAGGTTGCAGTACTGGTCCTCTTCTCGTCGCCGCTCCAAGTCACTGTACGCTGAAACTGTTGTCATGCCGTCGACGTCTCGGCCGGTCGTGCACGCTCGTCTGCTGATGCTCGTCCATGCTGGTAGATGAACAGTGGTGGCATGGCTCACCGGCGTCCCGTCGCCGTGGGAAGAACGCGGTCGCCGGACGGCGGTTCTGCCGCCGCGCGCAAGGCTCGTCTCGTGAGTGTCTGTCTGTCTGTCTTTCTTTCCGTCCGTCTGTCGATCATGTGATTGTACCACCGGCTCCCTGTAAACAATACTATAAATAGTCGCAACAAATATTATAAATAAAAAACTATACTCCAGTACCACTAGCAGTACTAAACTAAACTAGTGGATGAACCTGATGCGTAACGACTCACGAGGGAATGTACGGGGGCCGGGAAGGGAATCATACGGCTGCGTGCATGGAACGGAATGGAGAGGGAATATGACGGGGGAATGGAGGCGAATAGAATACGGCGCGGCGGCGGTCTGCAGCTCCGGTTGGGGACGGACTGACGGACTGAGATCGTTGTCGTCGTCGTCGCGCGCGCTGTCCGTTTGGACGCCGCCTGTTGCTTTCCTCCGGCCGTTCGTCGTCCAGGGTGGTCCTTTGATTATATTCCTCTCTCTCTCTCTCTCTCTCTCTCTCTCTCTCTCTCTCTATCAAAAAAAAAAAGGAGGAGGATGAGGTGAGCGAGTCAGTGGAGGTGGGTGGCGCGGCATGGCGCCGTGGAGGCCACTAGCGCGAGTACGGTACGTAGCTAGCCGACGAGGAACACGGTTTCGCATTGACCGGGCCGATGAATCCGATGCCATGGCAAGGCGCGAGGGCAGTTCCGTCGTCCTAGTCGCCGCGCCGACGACCTCTCCCTATCCTTCTCCGGAGTCGTGTCGTCTGATCCGTTTCTTCCGAGCAGAGACACGGCGGATCAATTCTGCCCCGACCATGGCCAGGAGTACGCACCGTCGGTAGTCCACGGTTCCATCCGTCCCGGAGCATGCAGCCCCGCCCACGATAACTACAGGTCGTCGATCGACGCGCCGGCCGTCGTCGATCGCATCATCGTGAGCTAGACCACACCCCGGCGTCTACCATGCATATGCGGTTCAATTCGTTCGTACGCGCAGGTGCTCAGCCCTCACGCATGCGCGTGCGGAACATCTGCCGGCCGGCCGGCCGGTACAGCGGGCAGCAGGTTGTTCTAGGGTGTTGGTTTCCGGGTTGTCCGGGAGCGCGCGGTGGCTTTATTCTTCTTCCTTCCTTCCCGCCGTCCGGCGCCGACGCACGGACGGACGACACCGCCCGTCCTAGGAGAGGACATACCCTTGACGGCCTTGTCGGCTGCCTCTCTCTCTCTCTCTCTCTCTCTCTCTCCTCGTAGTGGAACAAATGATTGCCGGTGCCCGGTTGGTGCTTAGTGGTGATCGATTGTCGATCGTCGTCTCGGGATGCATGCCTCCTACACATGCTGGAGTACCATCCGTTGCTCTCTCTCTCTCCCTCCGCCGCTAAGCAACTGGAGTACTAACTTTTTTGTTTTATCGTGTCGATCGATGACGGGACATTATTAAGCTCGTTCTAGTACTACAGATGTCTGACTGTTAATGCTTGCTTAGTCATGTTGTTCTCAGCCTCAAGATGGCAGTTGGCACGCATCAGACTATCAGAGGCAGGTACGGGTCGTCACGGCGACATACTCCCACCAAATACAAGGACGACGAGTAGGAACTGGACAGGACTACAGTGAAATCTTCGTCAAATAATACACCAACTGAGATCCTGTCGGTCGTCGAAGACTGTTGCTGGTGCACTGAGCGAGGTAATTAAGCTCTAAGGTGGTTGAGCTTGAGCCAATAAGTCTCGAGTGATTAAACCATATATACTAGATTAAGCGTGTACGTACTTGCATATTAATTGATTCAATTATATAAAAAAACTGATCATTTGAAATGCAAAAATTTCACATGAATTAATTCAATTTAAAAAAAAAAATAAATCTCGTGTTTCAAACACATCTAATTAAGGTGAAAGGTAAATCAAATTCAAGGCAATATTGAAAACGAGACCAAGAAGGTGAAATGGACCGTTTTACCATTTCCAGGCTCGAGGGAGACACGCTGGCCAGGGCATTGAACCGGAGGACACTGATCGACGCGCATGTGGCTACTACTACTAAACCGACGCACGCGACAGCATGCATGCACCGGAGCAGCAGAAGCAAGGGAGAACGACGACGACGGGGGCGGTTGCGTGGTACTACTCAGGTTAGCTTTTACTGCCAGCACAGGGTGCTTCTCCGTCTCTCGCTTCACTTCCTTCTTGTAGAGAAGGAATGAGGGGCAGAATGCACCTCTATTCATTTATACGTACAAGTACTTATACACGGCGTAGGAACTGATCAATGGATCAGAACGAGTGAATGCACGTACATGCAGGAGTGCGGGACGTGCGTGCGTGCAGCGATCCATGCGGCGCAAGCCCAGAAGAATAGCTCAGCTCTAACTAACGTCTACGACTAAGCAATTGCATTACAATCCTTTACACCCCTCCCCCAGTTTGAGCATCTGGCATGCCGATGCACAAGCTGGAATGAAACTCCTCAAACAGCACTGATGAGAGTCGCTTGGTCATGATATCGGCGACTTGCTGTTGCGTTGGAACATGTAGAACGCGAAGCTGGCCGAGTGCAACTTTCTCACGGACAAAATGAATGTCCAACTCAACATGCTTAGTGCGTCGATGATGAACGGGGTTCTCGGAGAGATAGACGGCTGAAATATTGTCGCAGTAGATAATGGTGGCTTGAGCAATGTCAATGTGAAGCTCCCGAAGTAAGTTGCGGACCCAGCAACACTCCGCGGCGGCATTGGCGACGCCGAGGTACTCAGCTTCCATGCTGGACCGAGACACGGTCGTTTGGCGCTTGGAGGACCAGGAGATCAACGTGCCGCCGAAGAAGACGCAATATCCAGAGGTGGAGCGCCGGGTGTCAGGGCACCCAGCCCAGTCCGCGTCGGAGTATGCAAGCAGGGAGGTCGACGATGATCTGCTGACGTGAAGACCATGATTTAGAGTACCCTGAAGATAACGCAGGATCCTCTTCACAAGAGTCCAGTGAGCATCTCTGGGTGCATGCGTGTGCAAGCAAACTTGATTGATAGCAGAGGCAATGTCAGGGCGAGTGAGACTAAGATATTGAAGAGCACCCGTGATACTGCGATAGAATTCCCCATCCTTGGCAAGTTCACCATCAGTAGCTGAAGCTTTTGGACTTGTATCGACTGGGGTTGTAGCCGGTTTGCAATGAGACATGTTAGCACGGTCAATAACATTAGCTGCATATTGTCCTTGGCTTAAGAAGAAACCATCAGCAGAATGAGTCACCTTGATGCCCAAAAAGTGATGCAGCGGACCCGAATCTTTCATTGCAAATGCAGAACGAAGATGGGTAATGACTCGTTGTAGAAGACCGCTGGAGGATGCCGTAAGGACAATATCATCAACATAGAGAAGAAGATAGGCGACTTCAGTACCATTTTTGAAGACAAACAATGAAGAATCAGACTTGGTAGAGGTGAAGTCAAGAGACGCAAGATGAGTGGCAAATGTCTGGAACCAGACACGGGGTGCTTGCTTTAATCTATAGAGTGACTTGGACAGTCGACAAACATGAGTGGGGGTGTTCTTTGTCAACAAAACCAGCCGGTTGATGACAGTAGATCTGCTCGTTAAGTTCGCCATGCAAGAAGGTGTTCTTAACATCGAGCTGGTGCACAGGCCAATCTCTTGAGGCTGCGATCTGCAACACAATGCGAATGGACTCCGGCTTGACCACAGGTGAGAAGGTTTGGTTGAAATCAATACCTTCACGCTGATGAAAGCCACGAACCACCCAACGAGCTTTTCGGCGATCAAGAGAACCATCTGGTTTCAATTTGTTGCGAAAGATCCATTTGCCGGTGATGACATTGACAGCTGGAAGGCGCGGCACCAGTGTCCATGTCCTATTGTCCTGCAAGGCAGAGAATTCGTCGCGCATGGCGTCGAGCCAGGCAGGATCACGTAGAGCAGCACGCACTGTTGTGGGCGGGGAAGGTGGTGTCGACTCGCAGAGGTGCATGTACTTGAGACTCGGCTTGTAGATCTTGGCTTTAGACCGAGTCACCATGTGATGAGGTACTGGCGCCGTAGATGACGAAGGCGCAGCAGCTGAGCTGGAGGAGGGCACGATGTCAGGCACCGTGGTCGAGCCAGTGACTGGTTCCGGCAATGGCCTAGTAGCTCCTGACGAGGACGCCACAGCAGCAGGAGACGGAGGCGGCCCGCGAGGAGCACGTCGTGCCTGATCGCGTGGCGAGGACGGGGCCGATGTCTGGAGCAGGCCGCGATAGAGATGGCGAAGCATCAGTGTGAGACCGTTGAACCTGCTTGAAAGGGAACTGCGTCTCATCAAAGAAAACATAACGTGAGGTGATCACACGACGAGTGTCAGGATTATAACACCGGTAACCTTTAGACTCAGCGGGATAGCCAAGAAAAATGCAAGCAACGGAACGAGGTGCAAGCTTATGTGGGGCTGTCGCGGCAGTTTTTGGATAACATAAGCACCCGAACACGCGCATGTGATCATAAGCTGGTGGGCAGCCGAACAGAAGTTCGTAGGGGGTGGTGTTGCTGCGAGCACTGCAGGGGCGTCGGTTTAGTAGATATGTAGCAGTGGCGAGCGCGTTAGGCCAGAACGTCGGAGGGACACCGGCGTGAAAGAGGTGTGCACGAACACTATCATAGAGGGTGCGAAGAACGCATTCGGCACGACCATTCTGAGGCGACGTGTAAGGGCAAGAAAGTCGGAGAACAATGCCGTGCTGTGAGAAGAACGAGCGAGCAGCATGATTGTCGAACTCCTTGCCATTGTCAGTTTGAAGACTAACGATAGGCAGACGAAATTGTGTGCGCACAAAGGCGTGAAACCAAAGCAGCGTCGCAAGTACATCAGACTTGTGCCGCAACGAAAAAGTCCAAGCAAAATGAGTGTAGTCATCAAGAACCACTAAATAATACTGATAGCCGGAGTTGCTCATTATTGGCGAGGTCCAAACATCGCAGTGTACAAGTTGAAATGGAAAAAGAGCAACATTATTTGAATGAGAAAAAGGCAGCGTACGTGCTTGCCCAAACGACATGCATGGCACGTATGACTGTCAGAGGTGCTAGGATGAAAATCAAAAGTCTGTAAAATGCGATGAAGAGAAGCTCGCCCCGGGTGACCAAGCCGGGCATGCCAGAGATCAGTAGAGCAATCGGCGTGGAAGCTGCGATGTTCTGTGGGTGTTGACGGAGCGGGGCGCAGTGGATACAGCTCGTCGGACGAGTCACATCGGAGCAGAACCGTCCTGGTAAGAAGATCCTTAATGGAAAAACCAAAGGCGTCAAACTCAACAGTGACATTATTGTTGCGAGTAAGAGCACAAACTGAAATCAAATTCTTGATGAGATGGGGCGAAACAAGAATATGATTAAGATGTAAAGGAGACGAAGATGTTTGTAAATTTACATGGCCAGACTGGGACACCGGAATGGGAGCACCATTACCCACAATGATATGAGTAGGAGTGGGAAGGGTGTGGAGAGATGTCAAGTTACTAGAGTTGTTCGCCATGTGAGAAGACGGGCCGGTGTCGAGGAGCCAGTCGCCCCCTCCATGAGAGATGTTGGCCGGCATGCCATGGAGGGCAAAGAACAGTGCAGGGGGCATGTTGGAGGATGTAGCCGGTGCACCGTAGCTATGCATGTCAGCGAAGGCCGGTGGTGCAGAAGTGGCCATCATGGCATGGGTCAGAGCAAGACCCGGGCGAGGTCCAAGTAGACTAGCAGGAGGAGCACGCCACTGAGGCATGGGCCATGCCTGAACAAGACCGGTCCAAGGGTTGGGCTGATGGCCCCATGAAGGAGTCGAAGCTGAATGCGCCGGAGGACGTTGTGCGGAATTACCGCCGGTGCCAGAGCCGCGGTTGCGTCCAGCACCTGACCTGCCCTTGTTGTGGCCACCACCGCTGCCACCACCACCTGTGGCAGGTGGAACATTGCCAGCCGTATTCGAGCTGGGCGGCCGGGTAGTAGTGGTGGGGGTGGCCGCCAGGAGCGCCGTGGCGGCCTCCATCTTGGCCGTTTGAGCTAGGCGCATCTCATGCTGCAGCAGGTACGATCTGGTGAAAAGAAACGAAGGTGGTGGCACCTTGGATGTCAGGACGGAGACGGCGTCGCTGAACTTCCTATTGAGGCCGCACAAGGTGTTGATGACGAGGGCAGTGTCCGTGACCGGCACGCCGACGTCGAACAGCGTGTCGGCGAGCGTCTTGAGTCGACCACAGGATTCGGTGATGGACATGTCGCCCTGATAGAGACTATGGAACTCTTGTTGGGCGTAGACGGCGCGCTGAAGACTGTTGTCGAGGAACAGGCCACAGATGGCCTGCCAAATGATGGCGGCTGTGGGATTGGCGTGCATGACCATGTTCCGGAGCTCCGACGTCAAGGTCGTGTACAGCCAGGTGACGATGGAGGAATCAACTTAGAGCCACTCCGGGTCATGGTGCATGAGGGCAGCGTCCAGAGTGCCGTCGATGTGATCGACAAGGCCGAACTTATTGAACGTGAGCTCGAAGAACTGACGCCAGGCGGAGAAATTGCCGTCGCCGAACCCCAAGGTGATGAGAATGTGGGCATGAATATTCACAAGAGAGACGGCGGAGGCAGAGAGAGGTTGTGGTGTATTGGGGTCGGCGAACGGATTGGCGCTCGAGTGAGAGGAGGGAGAAGACGGATTGCTGGACGCCATAAAAGCAGCGGAAGAGTTGAATCGGAGTTTAAATGGATACCATGTAGAGAAAGAATGAGGGGTAGAATGCACCCCTATTCATTTATACGTACAAGTACTTATACACGGCAGGAACTGATCAATGGATCAGAACGAGTGAATGCACGTACATGCAGGACTGCGAGACATGCGTGCATGTAGCGATCCGTGTGGTGCAAGCCCAGAAGAATAGCTCAGCTCTAATTAACGTCTACGACTAAGCAATCGCATTACAATTCTTTACACTTCTCCTCTGGAAGAGAGAGACGAACAGCGTACCAGTACTCGCGTACAGACGGTACAGTGCCGCCACGGCGGACGCGAGCGGCGGCGCCGACGTCGGTCTCCTCTCCTCGAGCACGACTTCCACGCGCCTGGTGCGTTAACAGGACGATCGACCACGGGCACGCACAGGTCAGAGATGGTTCGGTTCGTTGGTCCCTATAGCAGCCAGCTATAGTGGCAGCAGCTCGGCCGGCCGGCCGGACTGCTGCTGTCCGTCAGCGACAGAACTGGTGGATACCAAACTCCCTGTGCGTCCAGTCCGCCATTGCACTGTTAGTAGTGCACAGGACGACGCCGTGCCGGGCCATCAGGCTGCGAGCGAGCTAATGGCGAAGCGGTAACATCGACTCAGCAACTGTTAATACAGAGGATTCCCGACGCGCGCTCACTAACGGCATTTCTTTCCATTTAGGAGTATTTGCTCATCGATCTGTAGCTAGATCTATAGATGATGATGTCCTGCTTGCTACTGTTTGGGGGACTGCCTGCCTGCTGTAGTGAGTGAGCGAGTGGTCCGGTGTTGTGATCAGGATCATGCTCATGCAAAGGACAATTACGCGTGTAACGTCTGAGAGCGAGTTGACAGCTTTTCTAATTATCGACATGTATGCGTTGTTTGATCTGTTACTCACTGTAGCAGCAGCAGGGCACCCACAGGCCCGCCGGGGGGGGGGGG
>BCLF01000060.1:360121-434977 GCA_001602275.1 Zoysia japonica | reverse complement strand
GGCGGCGGGGGAGCCGGGAGGAGCGGACCCGCGGGCGGAGGCGCTGCGGTGCCCGCGCTGCGACTCGGCCAACACCAAGTTCTGCTACTACAACAACTACTCGCTGTCGCAGCCGCGGCACTTCTGCAAGGCGTGCAAGCGCTACTGGACGCGCGGCGGCACGCTCCGCAACGTCCCCGTCGGCGGAGGGTGCCGCAAGAACAAGCGATCCAGGACCAGCGCAGCTGGCATCGGCGCCGCGGGGAGGACCGTCTCCTCGGCTTCCGCCGCGGCGGCGGCGGGCACGTCCTCCTCCGCGGCGTCGGCGCTGTCGCTGCCGCCGCCGGCCGGTGGATCGTCGATGCAGTCGCTGACCTCTGCGCTGGGCCTGTCCGGGGGCGCCTCGCTGGCGTCGCTGCTTCTGGGCAACGGCGGCGGCGGCTCCGGTGCCGACCACCTCGGCCTCTTCCATGCGGCCATGCAGTCGGTGGTCTCCGACACGAGCGCGTACGAGATGCAGCAGCAGACGCAGGTGGATCACCTGCTCGGGCTCGGCTACGGCGGCGGCGGCGCGGGCGCGCAGATCCAGCTCAAGCCGTGGCTGCAGGACGCCGGGGCGGGCGCCGGCGGGATCATGGACACCTTCTACGCGCCTCTACTGTCCAGATCCATCGTGCCGGGGCTGGAGGAGCTGCACGTCAAGGCGGAGGCCGCCGGCGCCGGGGAGCCTCAGCAAGCGAAGGCGGCGGCCGCCTGGGAGCAGAACAGCTGGGAGCTTCCGACGCCGTCGTCGACGTCCAACATCGTCGCGTCGGACGGGCTCATGGCCGCGGCCGCGTCGACCATGAACAATCCCGCGGTTAGCTCCACCGCCTCCACAGCGACGGCCGCGCCCTCCTCGTTCATGTACTGGGCCAACGACGGCATTGGCGGCGCGGCGGCCTCGTGGCCGGACCTCGCCAACTGCGGATCTTCCATTGCCACGCTCTTCTAGCCGCGCTTGGCTGTCGATCCTGATGGGCTGTTAACTTTATTTTTCACCTTTATTTCTGGTTATTTTTTCCTTGACTAAAATAACATGTAATTTGCGGGGAAAGCTGCGATGAGAGAGAGAGAGAGAGAGAGAGCACTGGATGAAGAGCAATCGTCTCACCTCAGAGGGCAGAAAATTAGAGAAATCCAACAATGATTCAACATTTCAAGAGAATTTTTCTTCGCCGTTGATCCATGATCAAGACGATGAGCATTACACATGGTTTTTGGAGAAACGGAGGAGGAGGTGGAGATCACGAGACCAAGGCCGGAAGCAAGGAAGCCAAGAAGTGTAAGTGCAGTATTGCCACTCTACATACCTGATGATTTGCTACTTCTTGGCAAGCTTCTTCTTCTTCCTTGGGTGTTTTGTACATAGGGCATAAGGTATTGGGATACAATACACAATAGCTA
This sequence comes from Zoysia japonica, assembly GCA_001602275.1. Lineage (NCBI taxonomy): Eukaryota > Viridiplantae > Streptophyta > Magnoliopsida > Poales > Poaceae > Zoysia > Zoysia japonica. The sequence goes on along the minus strand of BCLF01000060.1, from coordinate 433,552 downwards.
TAGAGCTAGCCCATGAGAGCTGCAGCTACCAAGGTGGTGCAAGCTAATAAGCCATGCATGAGCTAGCCTCTCTCTCTCATCTCGGCATTTTCAATCAGTGTGTTTAATTGGTTACTCTCAAGTCTCTCTCTGCCATGGATCTGTTGGGAAGAACTCTTGATGTGCAAGCTAATACTCCTTTTGTGCTTTCTTCTACCTCTCTCCGGAGCTGGATTCGAGAGCTGTTTTTGATTCTCTCATGCATTAGCAAGAGTTGTTCAAGGATTCATATATCTATCGACTTATTTCCTACTAACTTCTTTCCTAGAGTGAATTTTTTCTTTCTTAATTTGGGGCCGTTTGTTCAAACTTTGCTCTTGTATGAATCATGATGACTTTATGAGTTATGAGAAATTTAATACATCTGCAAGTTCCCATGATGGTGCATCATAGATACACTTCTCTGAGCTAGCTGAGCAGTGGTGGTACCACTACACTTACACTACTGCGTGCTGGCCTGGTGCTCACTCTCTCTCTAGTTACCCCATCACTTTTAGTGCATGGACTATGGCTGTCTCGCCTTTGTGCGATATGCGCGGCAGCTTTAGTAGTAGTCCTACCGGTTCTCGCATTTTCACGCGCGAGTGAGTGCATGATCTGGTCTTTGAATTCCGTGCTCCTTCTTTCTTTTTTTTTCTCACAAGATCTTAGGATTCCCAGTGGTTTTGTGTGATCTAGTACTAGCACAGAATCTTTTGTGCCGGGCGTAGTTGTTGCGCTGTACAGAGACAAAATGTTGTGGCTGCTGCGCTTGTTCTTACCTGCGTGTCACGTAGTAACACCGAGCTGCATTTTTTATGCTAGTTCCTATCCATATATCTTTCATACTGCTAAGTGGTAGTAGTAATCATCAGTCATCACAGGAAAAAAAATATTTTTTTCTTTTTATGCAGCATTTATACTTTCTCCTTGTACTTTCAATGTTTCGTTACCGATAAGAACGAATTTGCAAGGTAAAAAAAAAGGCGCAAATGGCATTGCGATGCTGCCATGCATATTTCTACTTTTTCAGAAATAAGAACTACATGAAAACTAAGACGGAACTGATAAACTGTTTTTTCTCCTCCTCCCTACTTTGAATCTAGAATAGCTGGTTTCCTGCTTCATTGATTTCAGGAGATTGATATTAGTCAATTTCATGGATTTTTTTATAAAACGAAATAACATTTCCGTCTCCGCGTTTCCGCACGCAACGTTCTATACCTTACAAAAGTTTAGCTCCATACCTTACAAAAGTTTCATGGATGGTTATTTTCAGCATTTCAAACTAAAGCAATTTAGTTTTAAAATTTCTTATGGCTAACTTGCTTCTGGCTTCCTCTCTAAGGTGCTGTTTGAATCCATGAGGATAAAAAAAATCCCATAAGCCTGAGTTCTTTCGGATTATTCTAGATTCTACTCTGTAGAACTCAAAGATTTTTGTTACAATCTTCTAGAATCCTGACCGTTTGGATGTTCATAGCATTTTTTTTAATCCAATCTTCGCACAATCTCGGTGATTCAAACGGTGCCTAAATAAAGGTTGGATCACACAGAAATATTAATTTGCAACATTCCCCTTGCTTTGTACTAGTAGAAGTTTATGTAGAGTATTACTACTAGTTACCTAGAAATGCAGGGCACACACTGCTATGATAAGATCTCTATAGATCTTTGTGTCAGAACCTCCCTTGCTTAGACATCCAAAGAATAAAATCACGTTTGTTCATGTCCCTTAGCTCTCTTTACCTAATTTATCATAGATCTTTGTGTCCGTAGCGCGAGAAAGTACTGCTCCTTAATCATGGGATAAGTGATACGTATTATTAATACTTGCTTAAAATTTACTAATATTTTGAAGATAACTAAAATCATGTCTGAACAACATTTAATCCATTATGCTTGAACATTGTTTTGATTATACCAGTTATTTTAGTTTGCAGTAGCTAGCTAGCTTGCATTTCTTACATTTTTCTCAGGCTACAAATTTGATGCGTAAATCAGGGTGCCGTACACGCGTGCCTTTTTGTTCGATTTTTGGATCATATCTGACAAATTGCAGCTATATATATACCAACCTACATAACACTAACATACAGCATACTCCGTAACAAATACTAGGTGCGTGCATGCACGCATTTTATGCAGGAGTCATCTCCGAAATTGTTACAGGTTCTAAAACGGCAAAGAACGAAAGTGAAACAGGAGAAACATTTAGGGCTCCTTTGAAGCGCAGAAATTCTACAGAAATCTCACAAAAATTTTATATGAATCAGTTTAATTTTACAGGAAAACGTAGGAAACAGGATCCTTGAATCCAAAGAGGCCTTAATCATTCTGCTACGGCATTCAGGGACCTTGCGAATTACTACTATCTCCATATCTTTCGATACAGCAACGCGTACAAACTTTTCAGAGCACTTACTATTGCAGTCGTAGACGAAATCTGTATAATTAATCAGGTCGTGCGTGTGTCGAAATAAATTGGAACTAAAGATCTCAGTGTTTTCTCTCAATATTTTGTTTCTAAGATGTATATGCCACCTTTAACAATTAATCTGAAAAGAACAGAATGACATGGGAAATGCAGTAGGCTTCATTTCTAGTAATAGTAGAATGTATCTATTAATTGTTAATTTCCATACATTTACAGAGTATCATGAAACTATATTCATTGAAGCGTAGTAGTGTACATCTAGAGTGCAAAATGGGCACAAGTTTATGGAGGATTAGAGATCCTGAAATTTCGACTCCGTGGATTACGCATGTGTGCCAATAAAGGGGAGTATGCAAGATGAGACCAAGTTCAGGTAACTGCCGGTCTAGTGTCCCAACTTTTCCTTTCTTTTTCACATCTGAATGAAATATGAAGAACATATTTGTAGTACCTAGTGGTGGCTGGTGATGTGCCCTAAGTTCAAGTATTTCGGAGTCACTGGAGTCTATGACTAATTCACATGCACCTGTCGTTGTTGTCCTTCGACAAACAAAGGGTATTATGTATGGCTTTAATATAAGTGAATGAGCATTAGATGAATTTGCATAAATATTTAACCATTACGATCTTTGTTTCGAAAAAAATATCTCAATGGTACAAGCTTTAAAAACAACAATGTTTTCTTTGTCATTGACATAAGACCATAAACGCAACAATTATCTGCTATGGTAATGAAAATTGGAAGTAAAAGTAAACGATGTCACTAATGCGCATATAGTATAACATAACAATTCATTGCAATAAACTTCTTACGCTATTTAATTTGTTTTCTTTGTTGTACTAGTTAAGAACTGCACCTTTTCCATTTAAAGAATAGCATTTTATGAGACTATCTTGTCAAATTATGGCGTTTAGAATCACTAGAACATTTTAAAACGACGAATAGCTATTTCCACAGGGACAAAGCGCCTCAACTTTTGACGATGGTCCTAATGAAGCTTTCCGGAGCACTCTTACCAGCCTTTCAGGCCACACCCATACCCGTTGCAGTAGTTTCACTTACTACATCGGTCCCTAAATATAAATATTTCTAGATTCAGCTAAAATCAAACTTTTTTAATTTTGATCATTAAATAATATAAAATTAATAATATTTTATTATATATAAATTATATTATTAAATTTTTTATGAAATATACTTTTATAATATATAATTTTTATATTAAAAATTATTTAAATTTATAAATATTATTAATCAAATTTAATAGAGTTTCACTTTGATTAAATTTAAAAATATTTATATTTAGGAACGGAGAGAGCGGTACTCTTTATTCTGAACAAATGTCCTCGATCGTTGAATCAACCACCTGCGGAGGATTGTTTGAATATTATTGACACGTCGACCGAACGGGCGATCAAACTGCGCGACTACTGTACAGCAATAGCACTGTACGGAGTACTACTATAGTACAGTACGCGGGACGCACTGAATGACAAAGATATCATTTGGTCAGGACTCAGGGACGCCTAACTACACTACTATTAGCGCGCATATACTCTGGGGACGCAACAACGACGGCCACAGGAAACGCAGTAAAGTAGTACGGCCGTGTTTGAAACCCAGGAATTTTAGAAATTTCCGATGAATTTTATAAAAATCGATTTAATTTTAAAGAAAAGAATTAAGAAATATAAAAATCCTTGTGTTCGAAACAGTGGCTAAAGTGGTGATGTTGAGATGGATCTTGGTGCAGCTCGCGGCGACGGAACCACGTCTCTCTCCTGTTGCGTTCAAACTGCAGAGGAGTACTGTATCCACGGAATTTAGATATAGTTTGAACCGCATATTTTTTATGAACAGTGTTTTGAATGAACAGTATCGAATTTTCCGTGCGTCGTCTACGTTCACCCTCACGCTACATTACTCGTTCGTGTACAGTGAAACGTGAACAGGGAGCGGATCTTTTTTGGGGGGCAGCAGCATCGCATGCAGCTACTCCGGCAGCTAACAGGCGCGCTGTCTGGGCTATACTAGTACAAGTAGCTCGGCAGGGCGGAGGCACACAACTCAGTGGCCGTTGCGCGGAAGATTCTTGCACGGCCCACGAGAGGGGGTGTCGTGGCTGTGGACCTGTGGTGCGCTGGTGCAGGGAATCGGATACTCTGGGATATTTTTTGCTGTTATGGCGGTGAATGGATCTAGTACTAATTCGCTGTCACTGACGATGAGCTTTGCGTTTTTTTATTTCTTGCCGCGAATGATGGGAGTTGGAGACGGACGGACGGCTCGGGAAATGGCCGCCGCAGAGGCGTGCAGCTTCCTCCGGTGCCGGCCTCGGCCTGCCGCACTGCACGGGCCGTCGTCTGAGACGACGAGTAGTAGTTGTTAGCAATAATCTTTGACATGGGTTAGTTGTTCAATCAGTCGAGCTCGTCGTCGGCACGTCGCGGTGAGCATGTGCGCATGCAGACTAGCTGCAGCGTGGAGTCGAGCTGCGGATGCGTTCAGGTCGCGTCGCAGAGCGTCAACGTTGAGCCTGGTTGCAGGTGTGCTGCACGGGCACGTCAGCTCGTTGCAGAGGTGCTGCGCGAGGTAGTCGGAGCGCTGGAGTTCAGTTAGGAGCTGTAGCGTGACCTGCGCGTTGGTTGAGCACCTCGCCCGCACGAGCGAGTCCTTCGGGCACGGCGTGCACTGAGTCGTGCGGGTCGACGCGAGTTGGCCGGGCGAATGGAGGACGTGCTCCAGTGTGTCGTCGTGGCCTGTAAAGCTGCTGTAATACTCCATTCTCTGTGGGTGTTAAGAAATAGAGAAGATAAGTAACAACATTTTGTCACCTGGGTGTTGTATCGCCGTTGCCGAGTCTCTGACCTTGATCTCTGGGTCCAACAGTAGTACGAACGACGCCTTTGTTGTACGGGGGCGTGCGGCCCTGTCTGTCTTCCGGCGTGCGGGCAGCGGCTGTCTCCCTGATCTCCCTCTCCCTCCATTGGCTCCGTGGCAGCTACGTACCCAACTACAGTAAGTCCTACCAGGACCAGGCCAAACGGTAAAACCGGGAACTGTCATTGGCGCCGTGCTGGAGAATTTCCGTCGCTCTAGCCACCGTAGCGAGATTTTTTTTACCCAGACCGAACACAGTGGATCGAGCAAGTCACGTCCTCGGAGTTTTTTTTTTTAGCGGTACAGAAATTTTCACCCTCCGGTAGAATATGACGCTTTTGAGTTTGCGTAGCCGGTGTGAAGATGCCATCTTGACAAGTACTAGCACTGCTCCTATTCTATTTTGATTCGTTCAGTGATTTGCCAAAAGGCGTGCGCTGTAACAGGTGGTAATCTCTTTTGATCGAAGGTTAATCATTCAGTTAATGTGAACAAACGTACTGATTCCATGGGGGCCATGCACCCCACATAGGAGTAGTTTTCCTTCACTCTCCCTCCATTCAACAGTGGGCCACGCACAGCCTCGTCGCACGTGTCCCACGCGCACAGTACACACCTGCCGTTGAGCAAAACCGGGGCCAAAGGAAGGTCTTGCTACTCGAGCTCGATCGATCAGCATCCACTCATCAAAGACGAACACGATTAGTCTCCCGAATTATAGCCGCCGTGATTGTTTTTAATAATCCGTCATCATTCCAGGGTGGTGTCCACTTTGCCCCCAAAGAAAGGGAAACAGAGCGTGAACAAGAGGAAACACCTGTCCCCTTCGTTGGATTAGAATCAATAGATGGATCGGAAAGCAATAAGAAAATCGCAGGCGTGAGTAGCCGACACATCAGTCCCCAGGAGGAGGAGGGCCTCGACGCCGGCAGGCCAGTCACTCTTCCACTAGAGCCGGTCGAGCTCAGCTCAGGCTGTCCTCGCGTTTCCCGGAGATTCGATCGCCTGATCCGATCCCGTCCGCATCACCGGTTGCGATCCGCAGCATCGCACCGCGCCAAAGTATCGACACGCGAGACTTGAACTCGTTAGGTGCGCGATCGTGGCCGCCGCGGTCTTGCTCTCCACCCGCGGCGCTCTTCAACGTCAGGCACCATCCGGGCCTGCCGCAGATGTAGATAAATGTTCGATTAGATCGGGATTGAATAGATTGGACCTGCAGCAGGAATGCGTCCGTGATGACGCTGATCTTTGACACTGATTGGTGCAGCTGGTGCAATTGATATCAGTGTCTGCTCAGTCATATCAGCACATGCAGACAAGCAAAAACCACCAGGCAGATCAAAGCAAAATGATATGTTAACAGAAGAAGGGTTGTCCTTGTCCACAAAACAGTAGTACTAAATACATATCTGAACAAAGACAAGGCCACAAGGGGGGTTTTCGTGTCGGATCATATCTCAGCAAAATGGGGAATGCTTTAATTGACTTCCGGTAAACAGCAGATTTGTTTGTTAGTGTTGAGTACTCCATCTATCAAAATAAGAAGCTTTATAAACACATCTCGCACCTCAGTATCTACCATCGCAAGTTAGTATCCCTACCACTGAGGAGAAAAAACGGCTGCAGAAAACTCTACACCATGTATTGCTTGGACACCTGCATCAGCCTTGTGTGGGGTATACTCAGTGTCGCTATGCCCCTCCTGCAGTTCTTCCTTAAGAAGGCGTAGAAGTAGTTGATCACTAGCTTCTTGACAAAGAATGACTCCTTTCGAGCCCTGATGTCGCCGTGCCCTAGCAGGTACACCACACCTGAATCCTTGGCCTTGTGGATAAAAGAGAGCTCGTTATCTAGACTTCGTCTCCCATCTGTTGCCTCATCAAGAGATCCAAATGACATGCTTGATCCCAGTGCTGAGTTGTTAATACTACCAGACTCTGCAACAAGTGGAACGCCAAGGGAGTAGATGCAACCATTAGGACCAACCAGGACCCTAGATGATGACCCAGAGGCAATCTCCTCTTCAGAGTCTGCGTCCTCATTATGATCACTCTCTAGGGAACGTTCCTGAGCTTCTCGGCGTATGAACTTTTCAAGGCTTTCAATCAAGAGTTGTTCAAATGCTTGGGGGTTCTCCTTGCGCACATCTTTGTAGCCATACCTGGGACCATGAATGATCAAGAGAATACTCCATATACAGTAACTAAGCAGTACTAACAAGTGACCATACAGCTGGATAACAATTCAAGTTCCTAAATGGAACCTGATAGGTAGAATGTTAAGAGAAATGATAGTGATTAAGGCACAAGATGTACAAGAAAATAACTAAGGCATTCAGTGGGTCCTTTTACTAGTGTCACAAGAGCAACAAACACTGCAAGTTTCGAAAATAGCAAAATAGTAAGTGCACAAGCAGGGCTTTCCACTAATAAACTTACAAGCAGAACTTAACAGAACAACCTGAATTGATTTATGAAAGACATCTTGAGGACACCTGAAGACCCAAAAAAAAGATTAAAAAAAAGAAATAAAACATGAACAAAACATGTATTTGAGTATTGGAACCAGGGTTTCAAAAACCGCGGTAAACCGCGCGAAAACCACGGTTTTCGGCCTTACCGCTGCGGTGCGGTTTAGTAAACCGACCGGTTTTCGCTCGAAAACCGTAACTAACACTGTAGCAAAAAGGGTAAACCGGCCGGTTTTTTACGGTTTCAAAAACCGGCACTGTAGCGGTTTTTGAAACCCTTTGGAACTCTAACAGCAAGATAACAAAGCAAAGATCAGCTGAAAAAACTCGAATTAAAAAGTTTCAATTAACAGCCATGAATCACATAGCATCAGCAATAAGAACTAAATTTTGATTCGCTACGTAGACTTAACTCCACCATTTCACAACTTTAAAAGGGTAGTAAATTAGCACACTCGCAGCAGAGGATGTCATGTGACCCTGCCATCAGAATAACAAACCTTGCAGAAGTCCCTTGAGCTACCAACAAAGTTCCTATGGAGTAGAATCTAAATGCAAGTAGGCATTACAGGAAACACAAGCACATAATGGTTTTAGTATTAACCATAAGATTTATTGAGATGCCTAAGTTTCAATGGAGCACGCCAAGACATCAAGAGAATCTGGGAGGCAACACATTTTAATTTATTTTAAAAAAGAAAAAGAAAAATAAACTCCATACCTAGCAATAGAGCGAAACATATGGTAGTTCTTTGGGCAGACACGACGAAACAGGAATCTCTCAGACTGAGGAACAACAGGAACTGGAACCCATTTGATGCAGACAAAAATGATCATTGAATGAATTGCTGGTAATGTGCTGAGGAAATGACCAAAGATTGCAGGGACTCCCCTGACCAGTTCACTGTAAAGCAATCCAATACCAGGAGCTCTAACAGTACCAAGATTGCAGCCTAATTGCATTAACAAATCCATTGGAAGTTTTTCCTTCACCTCAGTTTCATACTTCAACTTGGTTCCATAGTTCCATATGTACATTATCAAATACAGTACAGCTGCAAACACCAAAAGAACCCAACTTCCATCTGCCACACTTCCCAAGACTGAGGAAAAGAAAAATAACTCCAGCCCTAAGAAGAGGGTAAGAAAGCATAGAACTACAATGATATTGATCTGCCATATAAGAAGCATTATAATGGTCACCAGGATAGTAGTCATCATCATGACCCCGAGTTCAGCAATGCCTGTAATCAAGATAAAGTGATTAGACTAGAGAAGTGAGGCAATTTAAGAGGTAATTTAGCATCATATTCATCAGAAGGGCTGCCCGGTGCACGTAGCTCCCGCTTGCGCAGGGTCCGGGGCAGGGTCCAACCCCTTTGGGTCTTCTGTACACAGCCTTTCCCAGCATTTCTGCAAGATGCTGTTTCCAGTGTTTGAATCCTTGACCTCATAGTCACAAGGCAACATCTTTACCGCTACTCCAGGGCTCCCCTTCTAGGATCAGATTTATCATGTTTTAAAACTCACAGGTTAAGAGACAATGCTATGCTTGAATGCAGAAGGTATTGTATATTAATAACCAGTGGAGCTCCCCTTTCAAAAAAAGAATAATCAGTGGAGCTTAGGTGTAGGTTTTAAACAGAGGGCCCATGTTCAGCAGATCTCATCCAAAGCATCTAAAAATTAGATGGGTTCATAATTAAACAAAGAAGACTTTGAGAAAAGAAAAGAAGAAAAAAAAAAGGAGAGGAGTTTTTATCTATAATGTTATCCTTAGAAGGCTAAGTTTCTATGAATTTATTTGAATCAACTCAAATTCTATACTCTAATTGTTTCTTGCACATAATAATGACATCAACTCTATAACATGATATAGGAATAGTCAGAGTTTTGGCTTTCTTGATCAGTAGATAACACTGAAACACGAGGTGTCGCTTACACAGGCAGAGAAACTGAACTGCAGAGAAAGGAATTTAGGTTGGAGTACGCTAAGTACATCCAGGAAATAGAGCTAAAGTATATAATATAGACTGCACCGTGAATTCATTGCCAATCTTATTTATGGATCATATCAACATACCATATGCATTGCCAATCTCGTTTATGCTCCCAAATACCGTAACAAATGCCAAACAAGAAACCAGCAAAAACCAGTTCACAACAGGTATGTATATTTGACCCATGAACTTTCTTGAGGTGTGAATAATTTTCAGGCGTGGAAAGCAGCCAAGAGCTGTTGCCTGCTTTATGGTTGAGAATATTGCAGTTGTCATTGCACGACTAGCAATCAATGCTGCCAAAAGAGCTATGAAAACCACTGGCCAAAACGCCTGACCTGCATCATGGGTTGAAAATCTATCAAGGACCAGAAATTTAAAATGAAGTTTGATTACATTATGATAACAAATTTTTGTTTCATTGCAGTGAAATATACAAAGGAATTGTGTAAGGGTGAGGTAGGGGTTCGGGGGCTTTACTCGACCTGCGTGTGGTCTCTTCTTCTTAATGCAATGCCATGGGGGTGGTCTTACCCCCTACAGGTTGAGTTTTTAAATACAAAAAGGAATTAGAAAAAACCAGTTTTCCTTACTTGGGATAGACAGAAAGAAGACTTGCTGATATTCAGCTAAGTTTTCCATAAGAAATGCAGCTTGCCCAAGGTACCCCAGTAGAAGACAAGGAAGAACAAGAAACACGAAGGTAAGCTGCAACATATGAACAGTAGTAAGTTACCATGAAGTATTTTGATTGGACGAGCAACATTGAACCATAAACAATAGGGAGGAAATACCTGAACAGATTTAACGGAGAAGTAGCATAAATCAGCAAACATTGCCTCAGATCCTGAAAATATCATTATGCCATCTCATTATATAAATAATCCACTTTAATATGCTCATTCTTCTATTAGCACTCAGAAAATTCTAAAGAGAGATTTTTTTTATGTCAGATGCCACCTGAATCAATGATATTAGCTGTTAATTTGTACTCTGGAACATTTTCGATGATATACAGGGACACGGGTCAATCATTCCTTTCATGATTCCAGCAGTGGTAGCAGTGCAATATGCTAACCTTTTGCCGTACTTTTGCGATACCTTGCCGAAGAAGGCCTATCTATTGAATGTATACAGTCCATTCGAGAATAATAGAACCTAAGGAGATTTATGAAATACTCCCTCCGTCCTCAAAAGAATGTCATTCCAGGATTTAAAGTGCCCACAAAAGAGTGTCATTCTCGTTTCCCAATACAATACTCTCTATCTCTCTCCTTTACATTTCTCGACTCGATTCCAGTGCACTCTCTATTATTTTCTCCTTCATCTCCATGCCCCCAACCTTAAAACATCACTCTTTTGAGGACGGAGGGAGTATAAAATTCTGCTTTTATTTTGCATTCAAGAGTACAGTACAAGCTGTACCAAACATTATGGTCCAAAAGCACATACCAGTTGCACATAGAAGACAGCCTCCTAGGGACATCCAAGCTTGAGTGGGATTTCTTTCAAAATAATAGTAGATATATACAGGATTGAAAGCATGTAATACTTCTGAACCATATGTCCTGATGTTGTAAACTCCTATCCCAGCCAGGCAGCAGAACCATATGAACAAGGCAGGCCCAACAACAAGCCCCACTTTGCTTGTTCCAAACCGTTGCAGACTGAACAGAACAATAAGGAATGCAACAGTTATCATGACCACTTCACCTACAGAAACAAATAGCAAATCAAGACCACCGAGCATGACTATAGATACAAACTAGTTCTTTCTTCACCTTAATACTTTCAAGAATAAGAAACTAACAATTTGGGCCCACCTTCATTAACACTAGAAATCCCAACCTTCAAGCCATTAACAGCTGACATAACTGCAGATTTTAACATGGAAAACATAATGGAGTTATTTCTACGAGAAAATGTACACTGGTGTAGCATTGCATACCTACGAAAGTGGGCAAACAGATCACCAGACAAAATGAAGAGCTAAATACATTGAAGAATGCATTAGAAAGAAAATAAACCTGACATTGCCGGGGTGGCAACACCATCTGCTATTACCATAGAAGTACCAAATAGCACAAGCATCAAAAGCAGCTTCTTTAGCATAGATGATGTCTCAAGACGCTCCTTGATTTTCAAAGACCTCTCAAGTTCTACTGAAGGCACCTTCAAATGGAAACTTGATATACGGGTATCAGAAGGTAGCTGATTTGGAAGCAAACTTGCCTTTGCATTTCTGCATATCAGTGAGTATAAAGCAAACATCCCACCTACCAAATAATCAGATAAATATACATTAGATACAAAGCCTAAAGAAGAATATGGTTTTCTATTTTACGTCTAGTGCACTAGTAAATAGAGAGAAATACCTTCACCGTCATCATTTCCCCGCAAAACAATCAGGGTATACTTCAGAAATGGTATCAGGATGAGAGTGTATATTACAAGCGAGAGTGCTCCAAGCACATCGTCCTTCGATGTAATAGAGTATTTGTTGAACATTACATCAAATGTATACAGCGGGCTGGTACCAACATCCCCAAAGACAACACCTAGCGTCTGAAGAGTCAGCACAATACTCCTGCCTAAGGAAAATTCCTGCAAGGAAAATATCTCTTGAGTATCAGAGCGTAAAGATACTTTTCCATGAAAAACTGAATTGGAATTTGCAGGGGTGCAATGCAAGTATGCATGCATGATGTCTGTATAGCAAACATATCAGCTGGAAAGGAAAATTCAACTCAAATTTGCTACTTAATTGATTTGACAAGGACATCAATTTTAATAAGGATACACAGAAAATGGCGTATCAAGCTGTGGGCAATGAACAAAAAAATATTTTGTGTGGAACTTGTGATAATCTTCATTCTGATTCTAGCATGTTAACACTGTTCTTATAAACATGGATGATATATACAAGGGAACCACTAACTGAAAATCAAACAAAATAATTCAAAATAGTATAATGAAATGTGCTTCACAAGTACCAAACATGTATCCAATCAGGTACTCATGAAACCAAAGATATGGAACAGAACAAGACTGTTTTGACTGCACTTCCTGGTGCTTGTTCAAGTAACAACATGAAAAAGCATATAGCAAGAATCATATGTATGTCCATCAAAATCAGATGGTTCACAATGTGCACACACAAAGCAAAAACATAAAAAATGGTATGAAGGATGATGGTTCGATCTGTTCCTACCAGTATTGGACCAATGGAGATTCTGGGACAGCGGTTGCAGTTTACAAAGAGCCTGAATCAAATCCTTGCATCTAAGAAGCACATCAGCCACATGTAACAGTCACGCTGGAAACTAAGAGTGGTGCTAACCTTAGCAATACTTCAAGCATCAAGAGTTCATTCATTGAGACTAGAGAGCCTAGAAACTTACTAACAGCTAACAGGAAGCATTAGTTAACATACAAACAACACCCATAGGAAGCCATGCCAAAGAGCTCATGCACCTATCCTTCAATGTTCATAGTCTAACCGAAACAAGTGTTGATCGCACCAGCCGTAGGAAATGAGCAATTGAACACGATCAACCTAAATAAATCACACAAGACATCGATCGCGCGCGCCGCCTCGCTTAGACAATACAGCAAACACCTCGCGCGCGACGAAAACCGAAATACGGTTCGAGTAAGAAGGCCGGGGCGGGGAGGAGCGCGGACCTGGTGACGGTACACGCCGGGGACGTCGAGCGCCTCCACGTCCAAGGAATCGGCGCGCGGGCCCGTGCGCAAGAGGCGCTGGCGCAGCATATCCTCCTCCTCGTAGTCGTCGTCGCCCGAGCCGCCGCCGCCGTCGTGGGAGCCCGAGGCGGCCCTGGGGTTGTCGTCGTCGTCGGAGCTCTCGATCTCGTCCTCCTCGAAGGGGCCACCCGAGGCGACCCACCGCATCTCCGCCGACTCGGTCTTCCGCAGCCTCCCGCGGCCGCTGCCGCTCCCCGCATCCATTCGGATCGAGGCGGAAGGGGACAGGCGAGCGAGCGCGGCGGTTCTAGTTCTGGGACTGGGGTTCGGGTGCTGTGCCGAGGAAGGCGAAAGGGGGGAGAGACGGACGGGAAGAGGGGCGCGGATCGGCTAACATTCTCCCTTTTACGGCAAGAGGTGCAGTAAAGCTTCATCACCGTTCATTTTTTCCGACGGCTCTTCGTTTCCAGCGAAGGAAAATGAACTTCGCTAAGCGCCACGTGATCATTGCTCCTTATGCGCACAACATTATTTGTTTATCAATAATATTTTTATTAAATATATAAAATTAAGATTTCCTTTAGAACAGAGGAAAATTTTTATATTTTATATTTTTCTGTAAAATTGCTACTTCCTTGTTCAATTTTTATTCTTCTCAATTTTTTTCAAATTTGCGATTAATCTTTAGATATTCAAAAGAAGTTATCTTAAGTTCTCAAAGTTTTCTAAAATTATTCTGCTAGTTTAATCTCGTCGAGCTCTTCACGTAGCTGTCATCCCCAGAGTTATTCCGATGTCAGACTTTAGAGTGTTAGTCCCGCGTAATAAAACTAAGGTCTCCTATGAAATAAAAGAAAATTTTTTATGTTCTATATTTTTTTTTTGCAATTGCTGCATCTTGTGAAATTTTTATATGATTCATGTAACATTCCTACCACCAAATGGGGTTTAGGGCTGCTTTGGAATGCATTTTTTAAAGGTAGAACGCATGATTTTAAACAGTAATAGTATAAGAAGTTTTTAGAAATTATTTCAATTTAATATAAAAATGCACAAAATAGAACAAACAGCAGAAAAAATGGTTGAGAACTAATAAACAGGAAATTCATGTTTGAATAATTAAATTCAGATTCAAATTACAGCATTAAGCTCCAAATTCAATCTCAAAATAACTCAGATGACAGCTAGGCAAAGAGTTTGACGAGATGAAACTAACGGAATAATTTTGAAACTTATGAATCTGAGGGAACTTCCTTTAAATTTTTCAAAGATTAAGTGCAGGAGTTTGAGAAACTTTAGCAAACTTCAGGAACTTTGTGAAGAATAAAAATTCACAGGAAGTAGAAATTTCATAGAAAAAATTATTAAAAAAAAAATCGTTCCAAAGGAGAGCTTAGTTTTTTTATGGACTAACGCTCTAAATTCAGATCTCGAAATAACTCGGACGATAGATACACGAAGACCTCAACAAGATGAAGCTAATGGAATAATTTGAAAATCTTTAGTAATTTGAGGTAACTACCTTTGAATTTCCAAAGATTAACCACAACTTTGAGAAACTTTGAAAACTTTGGAAAAAATAAAATATTCACAAGGAAGTAGCAATTTTACTGATAAAATATAGAATATAAAAAAATTTCCTCTATTCGAAAAGAAACCTTAATTTTATAAATTTAATAAAAAAATATTGATGATAAACAAATAATGTTGTGCGCATATGTAGCAATGGCCACGGGCCGCTTAGCGAAGTTCATCTTCTTTCGCTGGGGAACGAAGGACCGTCGGATAAAATGAACGGTGATGAAGCTTTACTGCAACTCTTGCAGTAAAAGGGAGAACGTTAGCCGATCCGTGCCCCGGGAAGAGGAGCAGGGAGCCTAGTGAGAAAAAGGAAACTGTGCACAGCTGTCCGAAAACGCTATGCTCCGATTTTTTTCATTTCCGGCTTTTTTTCTTTACGAATATCTTGTTAGGTGTTCTTTGTTTCACCTTCTCACTGGAAAGCTAAAAATTGAGAAGCTGAAACAAATAAAGTTTTGAAAAGCTCGCTTTTAAAATGCTAAAAAATTAGTTTTTGCAGAAATAAATTGAAAGCTGAAAAGCTGATTGAGAACTGCTTTTTTAGCTTTTGGTATGTAGAAAAGCTAAATATATATTAAAAAACTAACATTTAAATTTTATCAGCTAGCTTTTCAATTAACCGCCATCTAACTTTTCTAAAAGCTAAAAACTTCAACTCAAACAAAGAAGCCCTTAGAAGTCATTTAATGTTCATTGAAAAAAATTCACCATTGAGGTTATGAAAAGGAGTTTTGCTACAACGATTAGAGCTAATAATAACTTCATTTAATAAGATCTATTGGTTAAAAATAAAAAAACTGCCTAAAATGTACTCCGTTCCATTTAAAGTTTATTTTTAGGATTGGTTGACTATATATTTAACCAATAATTTCTATAAACTAAATCTACTTGATCGATATAAGATTTTCATTTCTATATTCATTGTGAAACTATTTTTATAATAATATAGTTTATATATTATTAAAGTTAATTAATTCCATAAAAATCATTACTTTTTAAATATTAATGACTTGGATTACCTTCGGTTCTCAGCATCAAATAGTCTAAATAATAGGTTTTCAGAATTTTTTTGCCAAATTTTAATAGAGAAATATTGAACACCAAATAATACTCCTCCTCTTCATAAATTGATGTTTGACTTCTAAAATTAACTTTGATCTTTTGGATTATTCAAAAAATTTATTCAAACGTATAAAATTTTAAGATGTAATTCAAATAACTATAAGAGTAAATTTCACAAAACTACATATATTTTGTCAATAGTATCACAAAACTACGCATTTAAGCCATATTTTCATAAAACTATAGATTTTATATCTAATTTATCACAAAACTACAAATACTATATCTAATTTATCACAAAACTACAAATTTTGTACATATGTTTTTTAATTACTGTAGCAAATCTGTATTTTTCTGAAATTTTAACTTAAATCTGTAATTTTGTGATAATTTAAATAAAATACCTGTAGTTTTGTGAAATTTACTCTAACTATAATGGTTAATCAACTTATAACAAAAATATATGATATTTATAAAAAAAATTAAATAAGATAAATAATCAAAGTTGATGTTAAAAATTACCAGCAACATCAATTTAAAAAGGAAAAAAGCATGACATAAATAACAATCTCCATGGCCGCGACGGGCTATACACATGTAACATCTCGAAACCACGTCCAGGCACATGGCACGGCGGGCTGTTTTTGTGCCGGGTCGAGCTCCGACGGCCCAGTTGTTGACTTCTAAAATTTGGAGGACCTATTTTTTATATATAATTTTAAGCTATTCTGATCTAATAATTCAATTTTTTGTGTTATATGTACCAAATATTTTTTAAAACCTCACAAAACTTACGGAAGTTTAATGTGACTATGTTACATATGTCCACTAAATTTAAGTCCTAAAAGTATCATACATTAAGAGGGGAAAAATGAAACAAGTGAAAACTAATTTTCTTTTTTCCTTTAGTACAGATGGGCTTTTTCCGTTTTAATGAGCTTGTTCGCCTACGGCAGTTGATTTGCACGCAGTTGAACAAGGGACACTGCTGTTTCCTTCTGAAAATGCTCAACCACAAAGCCAACACCTATCCGGATCACGTAGCTCGGGTACCTAACAGATTGCGCTTAGACGCGTGAAGGTCGAGGGTTGGATGATCACGGGTTCCAACCCCCCAGCGGCGACCTACGGCGGTCATGTCTTAGCCGCGCGGGGGCGCGAAGACCCCGGCCTCCGGAGGCCGACCCCCAGAGAGCGACCCTGAGAGTAGCTACCGCGTTATGGTACATTTACTCTGATGGCCAACTGACATCTGTCTTGACGGGACGGGACGAGATTCACCACGGTGACACTCCAGTAGAAAGCTGCGACGGCTGTCGGACAAGACAAGACAGCACTGTAGCCGGCACAGTGGCGCCGGACGAGCATCATTGTACCCGTCGCTGCGCACGACACGACAGGTCACGACCACGCTTGGACAGAACGAAATAATGACGACAACGACGAAAAGACCCACCTATCGGCGACATGGCAAAATCGTGTAGGAGCCACTATTTGTAACCCTAGGGCCCCCTTCTATATAAAGAGAGACCAAGGAGCCATAGAGACGAGGCCGAACATCACCACAAGCAACAGTCATAAACACACGAAAGACAACTACGAGCTCCATTAGAACCCAAAGGTCTTTGCATCCTTCCGATCAAGCACCCCCACTCGCTCACATTCTGGGTCCTCCTGCGAAGAGAGGATTCCGTTTGTAACATTATCATCGAGATAATCCACTCTCTGGACGTAGGGTATTACACCACTCGAGGTGGTCCGAACCAGGTAAAAAACCCTCTCGAGTCTTCCTTAGACTGGGCTATATCGAATCTGAAGGCACACCACCCCACGATCGTATATTTACTGTGCCGGTGATCAGAACGCCGACAAGACCTGCCTTTGCCGGGATTTTTTTTGACAATTTAGAACTCGTTTGGTAATGAATTGGATAATTTGATACACTTGTGAGAATGAAACATGGAACCACGTGAGTACTCCCTCCGTTCTTTAATTAATTGATATCGTCGTTGACTTTTAAATTTAACTTTGATCATTTATTTTATTAAAAAATTTTGCTCGAATATGTAAAATTTTAAGTTGTAATTCAAATAACTCTAATGATAAATCAAATTATATCAAAATATATGAAATTTATCAAAAAATTTTGAATAAGACAAATAGTCAAAGTTGAATTTAAAAGTCAACGGCAATATCAATTAAAAAATGGAGGAAGTATATGACAATAAGGCAATGTGTCAAATTATCAAAGTCCCATAAAATAAGTTCTAAATTGTCGAAAAAAAATTGTTTCTGCAGTATGCTTTCATTCTCAAAAGGTAGTGTTCCTACCGCCTTCAGGGAAAAGGGAGGTCAAAATTCAAAAGCAGTAGCATGAACAAAAATAATTCCCAAAACTGAGATTCTTATTTGATTTCCCTTACGACCCTCTGAGTCCCTTAGCTATGAGTACACTACAGGACACTGGAATAGGCCAATACCCCCCCTGGATTCAGGTTTATCTGCAACCTTTGCAGTACTACTGTACAAAGATGTATCGTCTGCTTAAGAGTCTGTTTGTTCCATTAGATTATATAATTTAAGATTATAATCTAATATTTTATAATCTAGATTATAATTTATAAATTATAATCTGTGTTTATTTATTTGACAATCTATCTTATTTTTCTAACTTGGTAGATGTAGTTAGTTTTTTGAAGACTATAATTAAGCATGATTATAATAATTTAAGCTTGAGATTAAAATAATCTGATAAATAAACTGTTCTGTTTGTTTATTTTTATAGATTATAATCTTTAAAATATATAATCTAGTAGAACAAATAGGGTCTAAGACATTTCTGTTCTGAACCCTTTCCTTCTCTCAGTCTGTAGCACTACCCAAAATTCCATCTGCTGAAACCTCCCTCTGTACGTACAATTCCTAGAGCCGACCGACATACCAATGCAGCAAGCCGAGAGAACGATGGCTCTCCCTAGCCGACGCCCTCCTCCTCCTCACCGAAGGCTGTTGACGAAGGCGAGGAGCGAGTCGACGTCCCTCTTCTCCGACGGGTACTTGATGGGCCTGGCGGTGCGGCTGGGGAAGAGGAGCACGGTGGGGAAGCTGCTCAGCTGCAGCTCGGCCTGCGCGAACGGCTTCTGCTCGCCGTCGGCTCGGAACTTGGCCACCTTCACGCCGGAGCCCGCCAGCTTCTCGGCCAGCTCGACGTAGGAGGCCTCCATGGCCTGGCAGAACGGGCACCACGGCGCGTACAGGACCACGAGCCACGGCTCGGAGCGGCTCTCGAGCCGCAGGAGGTTCTCGATCCCGGCGCGGGTGAGGGAGACGACGGCCTGGTTCTGGAAGATGTCTGCGGAACCAGCGCCGTTGCCGTTGCCGTTGGCGGTCTTGAGCGCGGCCTGGGTCTCTGCCTTGTCGATGTTGCCCTTGTGGAGGCCGCACTCCTTGGCCTTGGCGTCCTCCCACCACCACCGGCCTTCCCTCTCGTGCTGCCCCGGCAGGACCGGCCTGGTGCACGGCTCGCAGCCGATGGACACGTATCCCTGAAGAAAATCCACGGTTCAGTGTTCACAAAAGTCAGTTGCATGTACTCGTACGTTCCAAGACTACACCGTGGAAGTTACAGCACACTGCAAGACTGAAACAGAACTCACTTGAGCATGCAGGGGGTTCACAGGGACATCCATGGTCCTCAGGAAGGTCCAAATGTCCTTGCCATCGACATTGGCCACAGGGTTCCACTTGATCAAGCTACCAGCTCCGCCATCCAGCCCTTCGAAAGAAGGATCAACCTGAACGACGGGGATGCTGGCCCTGGTGCCGGGGGACTGGTCCTTCCTCTGGCCGGTGATCCAGGCCCTGAGCCCCTTGAGCGCGCGGCGCAGGGGCCGCACCTTGCGCGCCCGGCAGCACTCCTGGTGGCCGTCCTCGTAGAAGGAGAAGAGGCCCTTGCTCCGCACCAGCGCCTGCACCTCGCGGGCGTCCGGGAACATGTACTCGATGCGGACGCCGTAGTGCCTCTCCACCTTGTCGAAGAACTGGTACGTCTCCGGGTTCAGCCGCCCCGTGTCCAGGCTGAACACGCGGAACGGCCGCCCCGTCAGCTTCGCATACTCGATCAGGGCCACGTCCTCCGCGCCGCTGCGTGACAGAGAGGTTGACATCAGCGAGATGTTTATCACGTCGTTCAGGAAAAATGAAACGTTCAGCATACGTGGCTTAGGATACACTAAACTAAAGTGGACATATTATGCTTGTTGTCTCCAGCTACTGTTATTTTGGACTCATCGCTACGGTTCTGGGGCCGCCTGTGCCGTTGTGGGGTAGGCCACGATTCTAGGTCCTTTCCGCGGACACAAAATTGAACACCAGGTTCACGGAACCTGGACGCCTCCCAAGCTTGCCAACCGGTCCAGATGAACTACGAATCTAAAGGGTTTGGTTATATATATGGAGCAATAACATGTCGCAGCCTTGAATTACAAAATTATTAAGGACTGTCGAATTTTTTTAACAACTTAAATATAGAAGCTAATATATGATCTCGGGCTATTACGAACATAGACACCGACAGTATGGGCCTATGGTGACAACGAAAGATTAGGGACCCTAACCACACTCTCGGAAGATAGCGCGATGCTGCGAGCTTGCGAGCATTCACAGGGAATGGCACGGCGGGCCTGAAACCAGTCCACTACGAGCCGATGGGAAACGGATGCAAACGGGCGCGTGCAACAGGATCCGACCTGGCGATGAGGAGTCAGTAACGTTACCTGAAGGCGATGGCGATTTCGGAGCCAAACATGGCGAGCGCCCGATCCATGACCTCGAGGGGCGAGGCGCCCTCCAGCTCACGCGCCAGGGAGTCGTAGTCCCCGGCCGCGGCGGCGGGGACCTCCTCAGCGACGGGCGCGACCGGAGCCGTCGCCGCGGTCGCGGAAGCCGATACCGGCTGCCTCCCCGGCTCCGCCGCGCGGAGCGGTCGCACCGGCCGAGCGCGCTGGCCCGCCGCGGCCACCTGCGGCGACCTCACGGAGCCGATCCTCGCGGCTGCACGGACAAACGAGGAGAGGGAATTTCAGGCCAATTCGTTCTCGATTGAAACTTATGGTCGTAGGTACAAAGCCACCAAAGAACCCCAAATTCAAGCCGGAAGCAATGGGAGTTTTCACTGAACCCTCGAATTCGAGCGATTTTCTTCAGGAACCCCACGGAATCGAGCGCAAGCATAGCCAGCTCAAGAACGAAATCTCACCTTTGACGTCGCGGAGGACGGCGGAGTGTGACGAGACGGAGGCGGTCGCAGAAGCCATTGATTTGCTCGGGTATTCTGTCTGGCTTTCAAATTTGCAATGATACACCTCGAGCAAATGCGATGCACTTCGTCTGTTTTTTTGTTTCTGTGGTGGGTGGAAATGAGCGGGCGGTTTACATAGAGCGGGAGCAGGAGGCTGGGTTCATCGCTCCGGGACGGGTTTCGGAAGCGGGGGGGCCCACGTGGCGGGACATTTTTTAGGCTCGTGGCGGGGACGCGAGGCTTTTCTGGCCGATCGAGGCAGTGGCGTCACACGCGCGCGCCCAGGAGAGGAGATGCCCAAGCACAACTCGCTAGCCGTGGAGTAATGCTACGTCTAAAAAAATGTTTAAAAAAAATTACATGATGGGGTAATAAATTATACTCCGTATGCACTCGTAAACCCTTAGAATCAAGGAAATTCTGAGTCGTGTGGATTAATCTCTTTCTTTCACATCAATTTTACATAAGATTTAAGTAAGATTTGTAGGTACATGTAACATTACTCTCTTAACCGTGTCTGCTGAAATAAAATTTTGTAGAGATCTTCATTATTTTTTAATTATTTTTTCTTTCATATTACTAGCTGACTTTGTACTTCATCTGCAACACCCCGACCAGTCCTGCGCTAAGAGCCTCCAACTCCAATGCGCCACTGCGCCAGCCCAATCCTGTGCAAAGTTTACAAAACCGTTCAAACCGAGCATTTTCGCAGTTTTCGGTGAAACCGATTTGATCCGGACCTCCGGTTTCTATTTTATTTTTAAAAAAATTCAGATACCGAAAATCGGTAAAACGGTTAATAAACCAATAAAATCGAGGGGTTAACCAATGAGTTTGAAACTTTGAAACTGAAAACTAAAAAAATCAGTCGACTAACCGAAAAAAACTGGCTAATTTATTGTAGCATTTCGTTAAAATTTTGATTTTTTGATTTAGTGTAATTTTTGACTGATTTTCTCAATTTTCGTCAAACCAGTCTAGGCCGATTTTAAGGTTCAAACGAAATCCAAAACCCTAATCCCGTGCTGCACCCTCGTTGCCACGTCGCGCCCGTCTATCATCACTATGGCTGGCATGGAAGCTGCATCAAAATTCAAACCTTAAATAATCCTAATCCTAACCACCATCTTCCTCAACATCAAAGTTTGTCGATTTCCCGCTCGCTGCAACAATCACTTAGACCTCCATCCACCTCCCTTGTGTCGTGCGGCGTTGATCTCGTAAGAGACAGTGCATTCTGGCCAAAACATAGAGGTAAGAAAAGATTTTCTATTGTTTATTCATGTTTGTACTAGCAAGAAAGTTTGGAATGGAGAAACTTTTTCTACTTCTATTTTTTTTTTTGGAGAAATTGAATTGATTCATGTGAAATTTTTGTGTTTCAAAAAAGTCTTAAAATTTGAACATCAAAGAACTTTGTCGTATCCGTTAGTGGTTAAAGCTTGGACCAAGAAAACTTAAGCCACATTACAAATTTCAAAACTCATAAGGTTATTATGTATCCACAGATTAAGCCCCTTTGAACTGTAGAAATTTTTTAAATTGTACATTTTTTAAATCGAATTGGTTTTTATAAAATTCCTATTAAATTTCTACGTTATAAGAAAAAAAACTAAAACTCCGGGTACTACAGAACGCGGGACCAATACCAAACCCTTGTGCCGAATTCCCCGAGCCACAGTGTTGCCGTGCCCCAGAAGACCAGCCGCGGAGCACCGCGCGCGAAGATTCGCCGCTGGTGACCTCTCCGCCGCCAGGCCAGACTTTTGTTGGGGACGTGGACCGTCAATGTTCGGCAGCCACGTCTCGATCGGATCCTTCTCCGATCGCGAGAGGCATCGATCCTTCCGTCGCTTTTCACCGTGGGGTTACCTTGACAGCGGCGAGGGAAAGTGATGCGATGCCCGCGCGCGGCGATAAGGTGGGATAAGAAATTATTTATGGGAACCTGGCTCCTGATTGGCACCGGGGGGCACTGAGTCTTTGGGGTCGAGATGATCCCCACAAGCCACAAGGGTCGCTGTACGAGCGGCAAGGGCGTGATTGGATGCCATCTCAACGCGACCAGGCTGGTATTCAGGAGCGAGGCCTTCGCTGTCCAGCATCACACTGGCCAGGCTGCGGAGAAACGAAATCGAGTTTCGTTTTTCGCGAGCCAGACTGAGAGCTCCTTCATGCATCCGAACATGCGATGCAGATGAGACGTGCGAGCGACCAAACACTCTTTCGCTGCACGCGTAGAACTTGGCAAGCAGTGCTCGGCGAACCAATCAAGCGCGAGTCGCATGCAGGCAGCCTGGCCGGGCGTCTGCGACGAACCAATCAGCCCCAAAGCCGACAGCTAGTGCTGTTACCCGTAGCTTGTTTATTCATACGTTCGGACTTTGGATGCATGTTTTGGCAGTATTTTCAGCTACTTTTCTGATCCAGGGTCGCCGTCGTCGATCAGCATGAACCTTGTTGTTGTCTCTTGCATGCGCAGTAGCTTAGTTTTTTTTATCTTTACTGGCCTACCACTCCTTTGTCTCCAGCCGCTAAGAGTGGTTCGAATATTTCCTAGGCTTAATTTCAAGTCCTTTTTTCAGTTTTTGTGACGATTCACGCCAATGAAGCTGGCTGGTCGGGGCCGGTGCTGTTTCGGGTGGCTGTTTACCTTGGGCTACTACTGTGGACCATATGAACAGCGAGGCAGCGAGCAATGGATCGTCCGGGAGAGTGTGGACAACACACACCACATGGCTAGATTCTCTGATACTTTTTCGAAGCTGTTTTGGGGACCTCTACCAGCACAGCGCATCTACGTTGTGGCCTGGGCTTCCTCCTCCAGGGAGTCGCAGTGCAGCAGTTACTTTCTTAACTCTCCTACTAGCATTGTGGCTGGATTGTTTTTCTTTTCGAAAATTATGTGGGGTCATTTTGTTTTAGTCATATATTTTTATTTTAATTGTGATTCACTCATTGATTTTAAGATTTTGTGATTCAGTCTTGACTTTTTGAAAATCAACCTCAATTGAACCATAAGTCTGTTAAATGACTCTAACAATGTTAATTTTTGGTATAAAAAGACAAAATTACCTTTTATGCTTATACCATGGTTTTGTTAATTTTATGGTCAAAATTTCAAATGGAACAGAGTTTTGATCAAAATTTTAAATTTTCATGTAAAATTCACAGCTAAAAATTTGAAAATTTAAATTCAACACAATCTCTACATAGAACGCAACAGTTTTATCATAAAAAGGTTACATATTAAAGTTATAGCTATGTTTTATTTTAGTCTTAAAATGCTGATGTTCAGT
The DNA here is from genome assembly GCA_001602275.1 of Zoysia japonica. NCBI lineage: Eukaryota > Viridiplantae > Streptophyta > Magnoliopsida > Poales > Poaceae > Zoysia > Zoysia japonica. The sequence continues at coordinate 408,797 of BCLF01000060.1, read as the reverse complement.
ATCGTTCATATTATGAAAATGATAAAAAAACATAAAAGAAAAAAAAACTGACGTGGGATCAACTGGCTGATATGCTTCCTTTTTGCAGTCCGTGGGCCGCCCTGTCCAACTAAGACGGGCTGCATAGGAAGAAGCCTCGAAAGCCGGGAGGCCCAGATGTTTTTGAAGGCGGAGCCCATCTAATTAGGCCCACCAATAACGGACGGCGAAGAAGCATTGACGGGGTGACGGGACATGGGCAAGGTCGTCTTCTTGCTTTATCCATTCCTTCGCTCTTGCTCCAGTTGCTTCTGAGCATTGTGGACTGAATCTAACTTTTGGACATTCACAAGAGAATATCAATCGTAACATAAACTAGAACTTTTGGGAGGGCAATTGGTTTGTGTTTAGCGATTCTTTGTTGTTAGGTAGGCATCTATTCATCAATAAATTATTTTCTTCGGCTGATAAAATGCGTCTACGATGCTGAAATCTCAACATTTCCGTCCATCCATATGAAGTACCCGCCGACTCATGCCAAATTTACAACACGAATTGCAACTTATTTCAAGATTAAACATGATATAATGGCCACAGGCTTTGTGATGCATCTTTGTTCATTAAACGTGCGAGAACTACAGAACAAAGTGGGCAGGACATGAGCCATGCAATAAGCGGAGTCCTCGACCATGGACGCATCGGTGCAAGTATACCAGGCGTGATAAAAGGCTACCCTAGTCCGAGTCCTCCCACGCCGCCCATTGCTCTACAGGTGCCCGTGAACTGCCGGCGAAAGACAGGTGCCCGTGAACTGCCGCCGCCTTTCGCCGGCCGCGATGGTTCCTTCGGGACGATGGTGATAACCAAACCACGGTGGCAACTCGGCACCGGGTGAAGCTCAGGCCGGGTACCGAACAGAGGCCCGATACTCGAATCCCCAATGCACTCGATGCTGTGCAGCTTGTAATCCTTGAGCTTGCACACGAACCGGTCCGACCGCTTCCTCACGGAGTCGGGCATGGCTGGATATCTGTTGAACCTCGAGGCCTCCACGTCCCAGACGGCATCGTACGTCCATCCCTGATAAGAATCCTGGCCACGCAGGGCCGTCCAGGCGTCGACCCAACCGGGCAGCAGCGGGAACGGCATGTCCGAGTCGTCGTCCCAGCTCATGTCGCCGCCGAACACGGCGTTGTCGTGCTGGTCCAGATGGGCGACGGCTTGCTCGGCCTGAAAGTAGCGTTCCCTGAAGCGCATCGACGCCGGCGGGTCCGGGCGCTCGAGCTGGGCCGTGGCCACGCGGATCGGCAGCAAAATCGTTGCCGCCGGCGAGGGGTTAATGTCGGCGGCCCGGTATCCTGGACCACCGGAATGCAACCTGCCTAATCTCTTGCGCTCTAAGTGCGATAGAGGGAGCTTGCTCAACAACAATAAGGGTTCGTCTTCGCGCGATGTTGGTGCGGACCGGTACTCCTTCCACCACGCGAAGCTCTTGAAGATGTCGCGGATGTTTTGGTGTGACCTCCTGGACCATCCAATAAAAACCATACAATAAACTATATGGATGTAATGGTTCCTTTTATAAAAACTATACTATATGTGGATGCAATTGACCATGTGGATAGAATCGATCTCATTGCATTTTACCTGGAACAAAACTACGTCCGGCTTATGCTTCTCCACGAGGTCGCCAATGGCCTTCATCCTTTTGTACAGCACGATGTCCCCGCGGCGCCAAACGTTGTAAGTCATGAACTTGATCTGCTTCTTGGTGGAGTCCTTCATCGAATTCCAAGCACGGTAAGAGAGATCAACAGCTCAATATTAGATACAGGGAAATTATAGTGAAAAACAACATGAAATTATGCATCGTGGATCAAATTCGTCACCATTTTCTCTTTAAGTGGTGAATGATTCGGCAGAGACGACTAGATGAAAATTACTAGAGGGGCGTATTTATACACACGGGCTGTTTTAGCAATGCGTCTTTGCTTTCAATACTCGCCGGCAAACGAAGAGGCGCGCGGTTTTCGAAGAGGCATGGTACTCTGGTGGAAACGAAGAGTCCATTAGTTAAGTCGAACGAATCAGCAGCACCATCTTTCCGCCCTTTGGTATGCCCGGATACAGAAACCGAGGTTTCGTAAAAGTAAAGAGATGCAGCCGGAGTTGCTTCTTTGATGAATCCATATAGTATAGAATTAATTTGATAGATGCATTATAATTTTTCAAATTTGAGATTTGTCATCTGAGGCCCACTTCCAGATCCACCGGTACGGCGGTGATATATTTTCAAACTGAAAAATTCTAGTGGTATAATTCTATATCTAACTAGAACTGATCAATCTATGGTGTGTTTGGTAGTCGGTGTTTTCAAACGGTAGATAGTCAGTGACCGACCGATTAGCTAATTTTCAGTTTAAATGGCCATCTAAAACCATTTAGAATTAAGCTAAAAATGATTTTAACTTTTTTAAATATTTGGTTAGGCCAACACGAGTGTCATCCGTCTACCATTTAAAACATTTTAAACAGTTGTTTAAACCCGTGTAGGTGAACAATTGTAATGATATATATCTAATCGGAATTGATCAATCTATGGTGTATTTGGTAGTCGGTGTTTTCCAATACAGTAAATAGTAGACAGTTGATGATCCACCGGTTGAGTTGAGCATGCAGATTGATTGGGTCACGACGCATGAGCTCCTTATTTAATGACTAATGGCTAATTAAGATTTATGTCACATCAATATCTTTTTCCCTCTTCTTGATCACAGTGCCCAAGCGTAATACGCTTATCAAATACGGACGGAGGGAGTATTGGTTTAAGACCAGCCTTGGCACTTGGCAGATGCTTCATTGTGTCAAGTATCCTTCATTGTAGATTCCCTATAATCTTTTATGACCTACTAGTTGATACTCCTCTTCTGATGATTTTGAATTTTTTTCAAGTTAAACTTATTCCCTTCTTCACACACATAATTGCTTAATGCTTTCAGCGACCAAAAAAAATTACAACAGTTTTGAGTATGTCTAACATTATTATAGAAAATAGAGAACTATTTTTTTAACTATAATGACCCATGCAATAAGCAAAGTCCACCATTGACGCATCAATGCAAGTTACATTTTTTTCGACTTAATGCAAGTTACATTGTGCAAGAAAAGATGCATAGATAAGAGGTGCGAGGCAACAGGAGTTATAAGGAACGGATAGATCTCTCGACAGTCCACAACTGCTGAGAGGTCGACACTTGACAGTAACTTCGCAGCAGTGCAGTCGGCTACAAAAGAGCTAAATCTGATAACAGACTATCTTGTTCTAGTCCCTACGCCATCCACTGGTCTCGAGCTAGCTGCCTGTGAACGTCCGCCGCCTTGCACCGGCGGTGGTGCTTCATTTCGGGACGATGGTGAGAACCAACCCACGGTGGCAGCTCGGCGTCAGGTAAAGTTCCTGGACGTAACCCGTCCTTTGTTGGGCACGGTACGAAGGCCCGATCCACTCATCCCCGATGAGCTCGATGCTGTTGAGCTTGTAGTCCTGGAGCTTGCACACAAACCGGTCCGACCGCTTCCTCATGACGTCAGAGCGGTCGGCAACGAAGCCGTTGAACATCGCAGGCTGATCGACCTTCCATAAGGCATTGTACGTCCATCCCTCAGTATACGGGGCCACGCAGCGCCGTCCAGGCGTCGACCCAACCGGCCGGCAGCGGGAACGCCTGTCCGTGTCGTCGTCCCAACTCATGTCGCCGCCGAACACGGCATTGGCGTGCCGGTCGAGATGGGCGACGGCGTGCTCAGCCTGCACGTAGCGTTCCCTGAGGCGCATGGACGCCGGCGGGTCCGGGCGCTCGAGCTGGGCCGTGGCCACGCATATCGGCGGCAAAATCGTTCCAGCCAACAAGGGGTTAATCTGGGCGATCAGGTAGCCTCGATCAACCGGCGAGCAGCTGCTCAAACTCCTGCTGTCGAAGTGCGACAGCGGAAGCTTGCTCAGCATTAAGGGTTCATCTCGGTACAACGGTGCGCGCCGGTACTCCTTCCACCATGCGAAGCTCTCAAAGATGTCCCGGATGTATAGTGTGGCCTCCTGGGACATCCAATGAACACCAGATAATTAACTTTTATGTATATATGGATGTAATTGACCATGTTAACTTTTATGCAACGTGGATTAAATTCGTCACCATTTTCTCTTGAAGCAGTGAAAGATTCGATTGGCAGAGATGACTATATGGCCTCCGGATAAATCTTGAGTGAAGTGTATGATGAGAGAAAACGAATAGGAGCACTACTAGAGGGACGTATTTATACACACCGCGGTAAACGAAGAGGCGCGCGGTTTAAAAGGAGGTAGTGGCCAGAAACGAATAAGTCCATTAATTGAGTCGACTGAATCAGCTAATTCTGTAAACGGTCTGGGTGGGAACTAGTTCTAATGGTTGGTTTTGTTTTTGGATTTTTTTGGATGGACTAAAAACAGTTTAAAATAGTATATGGTCTGGTTTGGTTTGGGTGAAGTATGAAAACAATTTGGTTTAGGTTAATTTCAGTTCTAGATTATTGGGTCCAAAGAGTTTCCACCCATGGGCTTGGAACCCATTCGCTGCTTATGGTTTCGCTGCGTATAGCTGTAGATTCAGCCCATAGCGGCAAAACGCGGATTCTTTGAGCGCCTCGTCGGCAGTCCCTCGCGAGTCACGAGATTCGCGGCTGCCGTCTCGTCGCCCCTTCGTCCTACGGCTTTTCACCCCATCGCCGTTGCTTCTCTTCTTCCTCCCCACGAGCGCTGCCGGCACCGCCATCACCCACGTTGGCGGCCGCACACGCCAATTTCTCGGTGAATCGGCGCTTGCACTTGGCGAAGTCCGGCTCCAGCTCGGTCGCCTTGACCCACAGGTCCCGCTCCAACTTGGCCGCGTTCGCCCACATGTTCCGCTCGATCTCTGCTGCCTTCGTCCAGAGGTCTCAAAGATCTGCAGTTTATTAGCTTACCTTGCTGAGCTCCGCAAGATTTGTCATCTGCGTCGGTTCACTTCAATTTGCAGATTTCATCATCAGGAATGCGCAGGCTGCAGTGTCAGGCTCCTGCATTCTAGTGTGATTGAGTAATTTATCCTGTAATGTTTGGTGCTTATCAGACTGTTTGCTATGCGTGTCTTTTTATGAGAATTTTAAACTCACTTTGATTTTATTTGAACAGCACACTCGTTTGCTTATTTATTTATCATCGGTAACTTGGTATGATCTTTGTTGTAACTTGTGAGCCGCATGCTAAAGCCATCAATTTCTCAACGTTATCTTCTCTAGAGCAAAATTACATGTTTGTCGAGCGTTTTTTTTTTCATTCGACAAAACAGGTATTTGTCGAGTGTTTTTGGTTTTACACTCGTTAAATAAGAAACACCCGATTTTCAAATCATATTTTGAAGCAGCAAATTAATTCAAATGAAAAAGTTTTCAACTACAAAGTTGTATAACTTTTTAAGATCTACAACTTTTATGTTGCCTATTTCTTCATTCGACAAAGTGATAGTAACATTATTCGCAAAATCTACATCTCTTATATAGTTTTATGAAACTAGAAAAAAAGGTATATAAAATTTTTGAACAATATTACTATCACTATGTCGGATGAACAAATGACTAAAATAAAAAATGTATATCTTAGAAAAGTTATACAACTTTGTAGTTGAACACTTTTTAATTTGAATTAATTTGCTGCTTTAAATATTGAAAAATCAGGTGTTTTTTGTTTGTCGAGTGTAAAACAAAAAAAACTCGGCAAATATCTGTTTGCCGAGTGAAAAAGAACACTCGGCAAAGACTTCGTTTGAAATTTAAAATTTTCAAACAACCTCGAATGAAGAAACAGGCAAAATGAAAGTTGTAGATCTCGAAAAATTAGAAAACTTTGTAGTTGACAACTTTTTGATTTGAAATTATCTTGTTATCGAGAACTATGTTTGAATTTTTTTAAATTTGAAATTTAAATTTTATATACGACTTCGGATGGAGAAACTATCAAAATAAAAGTTGTAGATCTTGAAAAGTTATGAAACTTTGTAGTTGGCAAATTTTTAATTTGAATTCATTTAAGGTCTCAAACAAGCAATTTACACTTAGTTTAGTATAATATGTGTGGAACTAAAATAAAATCTTAACACAAGTGAGAGTGTGGTGCAGTGGTTAGAGGGGGTGCGCGTGAGGGGAGGTCACGGGTTCGAATTCGGCTGGCCGCGATTGGCTGATTTGCAAAATATGTCGCGACCGGCTAGTGCGAAAAATATGGAGGCCTCTCCCGATTACAAAAAATTTGCTTTTTTTTTTGGCTTTTTTGGGTTTAAATTTTGCCAAGTGTTTTTTTTGCCGAGTGTCGATACGGCACTGGGCAAAAGGTTTGCCGAGTGCACGACAAAAAGCACTCGGCAAACAGCCGTCACAAACTAAGCTGAGTAGGCTTTGCAGTGGGTGGCACTCGACAAATATTTTGCCTTTTATGAGCGGCAAACGTTCGTAGCGTGATTATAATTAAAATGAATTGTCCGTATATTGTTTGACAATCGTTCTTAGATACCATAAATGTATGTTTAGAATTTTCAGAATCTGGAAGAAAATAAAGTTTTGAAGCGACCTGCAGCCTGTCGCTTGAGCTGTGGAAAAGAAAATGCATCAAACTGTGTAACCCGTATAGTTGGTTCCAAACCGTTATGTGCAAATGGTCTCAAAATGGTTCCAAACAATGGATTGGTGTGGGTTGGGCTGAAATTTTCTAATGGTTTGGTGTGGTCTGGTTTGAAAATAAAAATAAGTTGGATGATTTGGATTGAACTACCTATACTACAGCAAATCAGTTTGGTTCTGGTTTGGATTCAGTTTTCAGCCCATTGACAGGTTTAGAATCAGCAGCACCGTCTCTTTGCACCTTGCTAGGCACGGAATATAGAAATCGAAGTTTTTTATTTTATAAAATGTTAGTAATTCCTTGAGTTGGAATTGATTGGTTCTCTCTACAACTTCTCATGTGTATAGTTTGTAGGTCCTCTCTCGGTCTCAAATTACTTGTTATTTTGAATTTGAGCAAAAGAGATAAAAAAAAAATATGCTGGAAACGAGGAGTGAGAAAGAGATAAAGATTTAATGAGAATTGAGAAAAGTGCATTGAGAAGCGAGAATGACAAGTAAATTGAAAAAACTTAAAGAAGCTTTGAGACGGAAGGAGTACTGGTGAATGAATGAAATAGAAATTAAGGGACTCAGAAGCTCACTTTATAGGCTATATCGGAGTATCTATGTTCATGTGTATCGAAGTATCTCTGAGGTAGTAGGAATGGAAATGATTCTATAAACATCTTGGGTTTTTTTGGATCGGGTATGAAATGTAGATTCGATGAATCCATGATGAAGATTAGTCTTTATATAAACAAAATGTACTCGTACGTGAACCAAAGAGATACAACTGGAGTGCTTCTTTGATGGAGGGTATAATATTTGGCCAACAAAAGAAGGATCAAGGACTAGAAATGCTTACGTTAATGGAGAGAAAACAACTAATCTGCCGTTCTGAACCATCTAATTTACCTAAATACAAGTATGCAGTTAGATTTTAATGCATGGTCCACATACGTGCATGACAGAGTTTGAAACTTGGACGTGTCGAGCTCCAAAATTTGGACATGCTGCGCCACCACCGGTGCAGCCCATTGTCAATTAATATCGCATCACAACAATTCAAAATTCTCTCTTTTTTTGAGAAAAAAATTCTCTTTATTTGAGAAAAATAAATTATATTTCCAAATTTCCGTCCTAGCCGACCAGCTTTGTTCGCATAATTGAGTATCTCCAATCACATATGCAAACTCAGGGGAGTGTAGCAAAATTGTGGCTGTAGTCATCTGAATGAATTTTCCACATTCTTTTCCATATTACACTTAATTGATGCTCAAAATTGCTTTGTTTAGAAACCGGTAAGTTATCATGTAGGCTATGACCACCTGGTTTGTTTCCCAATTTCAGGACTGTTTGAAATGCAAGAATATTTTTAATTTTTATATTTTTTTTATAAAATTAAACTAATTTCTGTGAGATTCCTACATTCCGTTTTCCTAGAGGTTGAGATAAAATTTGGCTGCGCATCAACAGCGGGCATCTCGTGGGGAAAAAAATACAATGTGGAGAAATTTCGGAACAGGCTCCCAAGCCTATATTTTGTCTCCTCGTCAATTTTCATGGCTCACGCACAGGTTGATTCAAGAAGGAAACAAGGAGAGATTTTTTTACCATTTTTTTGGTTCGATGGACCTTGTCGAGATGCTTTCGCATAGTCGTGGAGCTGTTCAAGACTATCGCGTGGTATATTTTGTCTCGTTTGACTGGCAAATGAACAGTCCTGTAGCTGTAATCGATCGAAGGGTCTCCTGGCTGCTGACGACCCATCGATTTTTTATTTTATTTTTTTAATGGTTCATCGTCCGCGACCTTCGACATGTCGAAACTGACAAGATACGGAGGGGTAACGTTTAGAATTCGTCAAGTCTATGAGATTTCTTAAAGGAACTTCATCATGTGAGTATTCTGAGTGTATCTTGGTTCATGTGAGTATTAAGACGAATTAAGAGTTGACGAATCTTGTTCTGTCTACCCGAATTAAGACGAATGTTCAGAATGAGCTTTGCTTGTTAAACAGAACTGGATCTGCAAGATTTCTAAACTGAGCCCTCGATGGCTCCAGGAGAAAGAGGCGCCCAATGCCGTCAGTCCTGGAAGTGACACTAATAGACAGCAATGTTTCGTGCACGCCGCAGGCGTGAGCATTCATTTCATTTTCTAGTAGTTTGTAGTAGCTTCTGCTTCGGCGAGATAGTGAGCACCAACCCAAAGTGGTGGCTGGGGAGGACCGGCAGGGCTTTCCCGTCGTCGTCGAAGCGCGTCACGCCGGGGATCGGTTCCACGCCGACCATCTCGACGCTGTCCAGGGTGAAGTCCCTCAGCCTACAGACGAACCTATCCGGCCTCCTCCGCTCCGGCCTCCTGAGCCCCCTCGGCATCGGGTTGGCCACAACGGCGTCGTACGTCCACCCGTCGACGCCGCGGCGGAGCTCGCGCCAGGCGTCCACCCACCCGTCTGGCAGCCGGAGCGGGCCGTCGAGGTCGTCGTCCCAGCCCAGGTCGCCGCTGAGCACGACGTTCTCGTCCAGCACGAAGCTGCTTCCGTCGTACCGCCGGTGGACGGCGTCGAAGTGCTCCAGGAACGCGCGCGCCCGGGCGCTCCGGTGCGCCGACCCGGTGTCCGACTCAGTCGCCCCGCGAGATGGCACGTCGCCGCGCGCAGGGGCCCCCTGGACGTTTTCTCGTACACCCACGCTGAGAGCAAATCGGAAGGTACCTTACCGGCAGGCGGACAGCTCGGTGGCGACGGTGACGATGAACCCACCTCCTGACATGAATAGATACATGGGAAGAACCACCTCTCCCGATTTTAACTTGCTCAACTGCAACCACAAATACATACCACTAATTTTTACATATATTCTGCATGGAATAACCTTTGGTATTTTTAAGTTCAACATACAATCTCACGATTGTAATCCCAAATACTGCCCTCGGTTTTAAAATATTAACACCGTTGATTTTTAACATCAACTTTGACTATTTATCTTATTAAAAAAAGTTATTCAAATGTGTAAAATTTTATTATTATTTGATCTATTATTAGTGAAATTTAAATCATAACTAATAATTTTTAAATAAGATGAATGATCAAAATTGATATTAAAAGTCAATAGTGTCAATAATTTAAAATCGAAGAGAGTAATTGATAGTATTGCATTATCCATAGTACAGTATGTGCGGTTTACCACAAGGCAGAAAGGACCCGCGCTGGCCTTGGGTGAAAAGAAATCCTTCTTTGCTTCCTTGGAAGAGAAATTCGTGTACTTTCCCCACCACGGAGCCTCTTCGAAGATGGCGTAGATATAGTCAGTGACCTCCTGGACATTGCAATAGGAAGCCACGCATGATGATACTGTAGTACATTTTATGTACAACGGAATTAATAAACTACTAGAAGAAGCTAGGCTCAAAATTACAAAGTTAAACAGCACATCAATCTACTTTTAAATCTCCATCCATGATCGACAAAAGGGGAAAAAAAATCTACGACACCGTTGACATATCCATATTCAAGCATGCTGTCTTTGTAATTACTATTTCCATGTCTAATTCCTCATGCTTCTTCATCTGACAATTATCTACAGACATGTTATTTTCTTTCTATCTCGGGGTGGACTCCATCCAAGATCCCTACAGGAATCTCTTCCTTCATTTTTGCATGATGAACATGCACGTACAATATTGGGTAAAGAAACAAAAATATACTTCTAGTACCAGCACAGCTAATTAAGGGGAATTGCGTAGTAGATGGAGCACCTGCAAGAAGATGACGTCCGGATCATGGCGCTCTATGATCTCGCAGATGCGCTGCATCCGCCGGTACACCGCGACGTGCTCGCAGGATCAAACGTTGTACGTCATGAACTTGATCTGAGCCACGTTGGAGGACATGGTTCGATCTCTTGCACTTCCTATACTAGTACTACTAGAAAATATGCGCGGCATTGCCGCGCTTGCTTTTTTTCAACTTAGATGACATGTACCAAAGGTGCATGTATCTAAGCATATGAAATTGAATACGAATGATAGATAGTTTATATATGGTCAAGCCATAGTAATTTGATCCAGTGCTTCAAAGTATAAACAAGCCTTAGTAATTTCTTTCAACCTAATGAGTACAATTCTGGTATGAAATTTCTGCATTGTATAGTTTGTTAGATTGTTTTTGCAAAACACATAATGTTCATGGGCATTTTGCTTACCTGAAGTTTCATCTTTTGCAAACCTGGGAATATTTCGTGTAGACCGATTTGATGCAATTCTTCCACCTGGCTAGGTGGGCTTGTATTCCATATGTTGCCTAGTTGACAATGATATGTTATTGAGAGTACATCAACTGACATTTGATTCTATGAAAGCAGGGAGGTATCATGGCTGTTGGAGCCTCGAAACCTATAGTGGTGACTGGTAAAGATGGTTTCTTCATTGTCCAGAACAAAATGCAGGTTAGTCATAGATCTGATAGTTCTGAATACCAGCTATATCCATATATAATGTTAAAGTATTGATTGAGTTTCATCCTAAGATATTTTATTGTGTTTATAACGATACATAGTTGTTTATGTGATATGCAGCATCATATGGAGCGTGTGACACATTTGAATTCTTTAGTTGGCATAAAGATAGTGGGTTACAGGATGTATTTCCTAAGCAATGATGACATCCTGAAAGAAATGATGAATGAAGCTTGGATGTAACGCTTCGTGTTTACGAACGATGACGCGTTTCATTCGAAGTTCAAATTCCCGAAAATCCGAGCTCGAAAGAAAATAAACCCAATATCAAGTTTTGCCCAAATCTAATTTGAAATTTAAAATGTGAGTTCAAAATTTTCAATGAAATATTGTGAAACAAAAATCTCTCTTGAAAGTTCTTGCAACCACGTGAATTTTAGAGGTTTTCGAAGATTTTTTTTTATTTGAGATTTAAAAGTCCCAAATAATTGATTTTTATTCTAAGTATAGTCTATCTTTGAAATTTAATAGAAACTTATTTATTTTGATTTTGAGGTTGACCCCAAAATGAAAGTTGTTCATTTATAAAAGTTTTACCCTCCTCAAAAATTTTAGAGCTCGGGAAGTCGTGCTTTCGGATTAAAAACAGAAAGCAGCGCAGGAATTCTGAAAAATCCGGGGAAATTCGGAAAATTGGAAAACACCGCGGGACCCACCTGTCAGCCCGCTATCTCTCTTTCTCCTCCTCTTCCAACCGCGCACGGCCAGGGCGCCCTCGTCCGTGGCCGGCATGCAGCCGGGCCACGACGCCCCGCGTTGAGGCGTGAAGGACACGAATCCCTCCCCCGTGAGACCCCCGGCCATCTCTCTCTCTCTCTCTCTCTCTCGCTCTCCAGCTGTCTTTCACTCTCGCTCACTGCTTTTCTCGGCCGAGCACGCCATTCTTCGTGGAGAGACACCACCGCACGCCTTCCTCTCCATTTCCTCCGGCGAACGGGTGCACCGGCCACTGCTCGAGCTCTCCCCACGGTAAGCTCGCATTCGCCTTCCCGGAGTCGGGCCAATTTGGAGTTTTCCCCAAATTTCGAGCAAGGTCGCAGTCGGCCAATCCCTCTGAAATCCGCGGAGCTTCCAAGTTCATTCCCCGATTACTTGCAAATTTAAGGTAGTGCACTTCGTGCCTTACTTTGTAGGCAAGTCACCGATCCGAAAATTTGGCCATTTTGTACAGGATTCAAGGCGTCCGTGTCGCCGGTGATCTGAACCGCGCGACCTCACCATGGACGCCCCCTCTCGCTCCTCTCCGACGACGACAACTTCGACGCCGACCTTCCTCGCCCCTCCGCGCAGCTGTAGGGCTTTGCGGCTTCGAGTTTCGTCGCTCCTAGTGCCGGCGTGACCAAGCGGGAGGTTCTTTCCGCGCCACCTGCCACCGAGGACCTATCTCCGGTGAGGGTCACCGCCATTCGACCCCATCCCCAAGTTTCCCTCACGATGTAGATAGTTTTCGAGACACAGCCCCTCGAAGCTGACGCCGCCGGGAAGCGATTCCGCCGCGCCGGCAGCCGCCCTGCCATGGCAGCGCCTGAGCGCCTTGCGCGCCGCGCGAGCCGGAGGCACGGGCTGTGCCTCGTCGCCTGGGCTAGGCCGCGTGCCAGTGTAGGCCGTCGTGGCCGTGCCTCGTGGGCCGGCGTCACGTGGCCCAGGTTCGGGCCAGGCCGAAATGGCCAGACAGCTCGTGGGCCGGCTGGGTGAGCACGGCCCAGTAGGCCGAAGATGTTTATCTATTTTGCGAAATCAATTATTAATTGTCCAAAAATTAGTATTATTTTCCAAAAACCATAGGAAATTCATACGAGCTCCAAAAATTACAAATAATATACCGTTGGAATCCTTGAAACATGTAGAATATTGTAAAACTTTAAAATTTTCATTTTATGCATTTTTAATAATTATTTTAATTAAATAAAGTGCATCATGCATTAATTCATATATCCATTTTTCTTGCATATTAAAAATGTGAAAAATGTATAATTATGTTCTACTGATTAATATATGTCATCTTAGAGTCACTTCAAATTTATACACTTATATACTATTTATAAATAATTTAGTACTCTTAGATACGAATTAATTCATTAGAAATTCACAATATTGCAATAAATTGTAAAATTGGTCTATAAATTAGTTTATGGCTTTATTAGTATTATGAGCAACTAAAATTTGTGATTTATTCCTTCAAGAGCCATATTGAGGAAATTTTGAATATTTTTCCTGACATGGTCAATTAGAGTACCATAAAAAAAATTGCATTCATTAGGAGAAATTGAAACTTGATCACCGAATTGCAGCACCCATTTCAATAAACTCATTTCCGCATAGCATCATCGCATTTCATCCTTGACATGCATTCTTGAGCATATCATCGCATGTGAGCAATCCTTGTCACATGGGATGACGAGTAAATTATTCCAAGTCATTCGATGCATAACTAAACACATCGACACATCATTTCACGCATTTAGGAAACATCCTGAAAGATCAAGATCTAGCATTGATCACTCCAGAGTCGTCCGTCGCTGAAGACCTGTACTAACTCTCAGCAAACCGAAGGCAAGCCCCGGTGCATTAACCTTGTTTTAAATTTTTAATTTATCACTATATAATGTATAGCTAATGTTTTGTGCATTAAGTTGTAGGAGTTGTTTGGAAACCTAAGATGCATGATAGTACCAATTATCCATATTGATTATATATTGGTACAGGTAACTCGATGTAGAGCTAGGCTATGAGTTATAACAAATAATAGAAGTCGAGTGAATGAGAAACCTCACTCGCGAGCTATAGGTTTTATGTTATCCCACACTTGAATAAACCTGAGACCGGGCGGAGATAGTTTATAGGAGGGTTTGAGAAGGCAGGGCCTTCATGGTGGTAGCCCCATTAAGGACCGATTCGAGTGTGACCCTGTTGAGCAAGTTTAAACAGTACCGGATGCATACCGGAGACATGGAACACAGAAAACTGATGTAGCTCGGTACCGTAGCGGTGGACGTAACCCTACCTCTCTTTCGGCGGAGAGAAGAGAAAAGCCTTGGATCTAACCATGGATGCACCGACGTGATGATCGCATGGAGGACCATGTGCTTGGGAGAGGTGCGAGTCGAACCGGCCCTATAGTATTGTTGTGAAAAGTTGCAACGTGCGGCTTTTGGGAAGCGCATACGTGTCGTATACGTTAGATTTTTCCCAGCTGGTGTAAATCGATTATAATCGCTGCCCCTTACAGTAACGAGTACCGCTTGTTCGCTGTGTCATGTCGTAGTAATAACTGAACTTAATTAATAATATAACTTGTTGCTTAGTTTATAGAAATTTGCTTTATAACCTTGTCTGCTATAGTTTCTAGTGCAAATTAAAGTTATATTCTGTAAACTTAACCTACCGCTAAAAGTGAAAATAAGGATTCACTGTTAGCGCTATATTTTATGCAAATGGCCATCTCTTCGAGTCAGCCTCTCATGTTTAGGAGTTGGCTGTAGTTGATCAATTTTTACGGGTAAGACTTGCTAAGTAATTAGTACTCACGGTTTGTTGTTTCTCTTTTTCCTGTGTGTAGTTCTCTCTGCAGGTAGTAGGTGTAGTTGCTGTGACCAAAGAGTGTGGGAAGGTGAAGTTCCTGCGAACTGTTACTGTGAACCGGTTCGCTCTTCACCGAACTCCAGTCGTGAGGAGTAAAGCATGTCTTAGGGCAAAACATGTTTTATAGTAGGAACTGTCGTATCTCTACCGTACCGCTTCCGTTATGTTTTAAAAACTCAGTTTTAAACTTGTCTCTCCTAAGACTACTTGAGCTCTATTGTAAGACTTTAATCAGTTTCCTATTTTATATTATCACTCGTGTTGTACTATTTGGGTATTATTGTTCAATATCACTCGAGATCGATCCTAGGCGAGCCGTCCAGTGTTTTGAGGCGGTTATGCCACATTGGAAAATATTCCTTTCCATATCAAATTGAAAAAAGAAGGTAGTTCTTGCATAAACAATGCAAATGACGTCTCTAAAATGATATAATTAAACTTTTATATGAGCTGAAGGAAATTCATCTTTATGTTTCACGATTTTAGAACTAAATGTCTAAGAGAGAATTGCTAGATATGTCACTACAACCGATGGCAAAAGTTAGTTTATGCAAAATGTGTTCAGGAATTGGTCATGCAAATTAAATATATTGAGAAATAATTTCGCTTGTTGATGGCACTACTATTAACTGTATTTATGGAATATTTGGGTTCAAATTAGCAATATTTGTGGTAACTGTCGTTCCTAGGGAAGCTGCTTAATTGACAAATAATAGCACCCCAGTACATTTGTTATTTAGTACAGTAATACTATTTGTATTTGAAAGCATTTCTTTTTATGGTTGAGTCCATTAGCACTTATTAAATACTAATGTTATTGTTTCTAGCTGTTCAATTTCATGTTAGGAAGGATAAGTTGATAAGTACAATAACATATAGGCCAACTAAGTGATGTTAGTTTAATTTATAGCATCTATAAAATTAGAAACTAAATATTGCATAGGTCTTCCAGCATCTACCATTAGGCTAGAAGATAAAGCCTTTGACGATAGACTAATTGTTTGTAAAATGCAATTTATTTTTTGCCACTATTATATTTCTTTTCAGCTAGTAGGTAGTAACTTGTTGAAGAGTGCAGATTGCCAGTGTAATACCTCTGCTCTAAAAAATTCAATGTTGTGTAAAACATGAGATTCTTTTTGGGCTGATGATGGAATTTGAGGAAAAAAAATCAGCCACCTCCAGCTTGCCATTGTTGACTCCACAATGTTACTCCAACACTTAGTATGAATGACACATCGCTCCTTAGACATTGTGACAACCTTGACCATTGTGGCGCTCCTGGCCGATGAGGAGCAATGCTGATTCATAGTCGTTGATAAAGGATTGGCGCCTCCTATAGCTGAGAGAACTGGTCAGCTCTGCCGCTTCTTTCATGTTGCTTCAGAATTGAAAAAAAATAGCTTTTTCGTTCAAATCTTACATGTACGACTGTTACATATGATCTCTTTAACTATGGATTCATTCATTTCTACAGAAAAGAATGGAGCTGCGTATGTATGGACCTTTTAGGTCCATTGGACTATTTAGCTCATATATTTATCCTATCAATAATGACCCAGGTTATAGTTTTGCAATTCAGTTAGGACCAGTTTGAGTTTTGATCCGTCAAACAATTACGGTTTGAAGTGCAATATATTTATATTTATCCTACAGCCACCCAAAACCACTGCAAGTTTTGGGACCTGATGGTAGCATGAACACCAGAATATGGACTACTGAGGCATCCAGAGGGAAGAGAATTTAACAAACGCGGCAAAATTATGTGGCTGTTGGATCCAAATCCTCTAAAACCCAAGCAGCAATCTCTAATCATACAATCACTTTCATCAATAACCCTAGTCAATGCTAAGATGCCGGCACTCTGCTGTCAATTAAAAAAAATCAAGATGGGGAGGGAAACGCCTGCTCACCAATGAGGGATGCCTCAAGCGTATGGTGGAGGTGGAGGCCGCGTCCCTGTGGCTCGAGCACGCGCAAGCGCGCGAAGGGCGCGAGCAAGAGCGGCGCTGGGTCTCTGACAGTGACCACGAGCGACGGGAGAAGGCGTAGGATCTGTCAGAGCTACTCGAGACGCGGTGGTTACCGAGGTCGACGACATATGCGTGGAGGTAGTTGACGGAAGCGCCGGCGGCCCGGGGTTGAGGAGGAGGATGAAAGAGCCGGCCAGCAGCAGCGCCTCTGCGGTCCGCGTGTTGCTCCGAAGCAGACGAAAAGGTGTCCGCCGTATGGCTCGCTGCTGAGACTTTCTTTATGAAAGTGTCCATGAAAAAACTTTCAATTTAAAACCATAACAAACTATTAACATAAAGTTGTTTAGCTCTGCATGTATAAGAAATAATAGCAAAATAAAAGGAAAGTATGAATGAACCTTAAAACATGTGAAAGCTTTTAACATCCATATCACTTGCTGAGCCTGTAATGTGGCACAGAGAAAAACACAGAAAAAATTAACTTCAAATTCATTTCGAAAGAAAAAAAAATAGGAGCAATTTATGGAAAATTGATTTGCCGTTATCACTCACCTGCTTATGCTCATATGCAGAAGGCTATTCGGTGCAGTATTGGATTGCTTCTAGAAGTATCGATATAGCTTATTTTGGCCCACCTGCAAAAAGAAAAAGAAAGAAAGATTAAAATATCACTAAACTTCACAATCCAATTCCTCCGATGCACTCACCTTAGCCTTGAATTATACAACCAAGCGAATCAATTATAGAGTTCAATAAAAAATACTAAAACAATTTTAATTATATGGCCAACAAAAATTTGTTCCTTTTCAAAGAAGTGGATTAAAATTGATCCGGAAAGGTCTGTTCTCATGCAACAATTGAAATCAATAAATTTGCTCACAAAGTATAAAGTGAACAGGCTGGTCACAAACAAGGGTATGGTCCACTCGATCAGTCTCATGTGTAGAAGTAACCAAACGCAAATGCAACGAATATGCAAAGATTTTATAAACTGATAGCGAATCATAGTTTTGCAAGGCTAAGAGGTAGTAATAATGTAAGAGATATACTGATAAGCAGAGCAAGACTTACCACAAAGCTTGGGAGCAAATTCGCAAGTTGGAACTAATTTATTAATCCTATTATATTGTGATTTTGTAATCAGCTCAATATCTAACGCATAATCAGGGTATGCCTTGTACTATATTGCTGGATCTGTTAGTGGTCATCATATGACTCCCAAGTTAGGTAGAAATCATATTCGGCATACTCTTGGTGTTCAGTGACCTGTGCAATATCCCAAATAATTTCCTGTAATGTTCTGATATCAGATCTTTAGCAGTACAATCATGAATCAAGTATGGTTATAGAATTCCAACAAGGTCTGACAGATATCAATATATCATAGTGATTGTGTAAAATGCAAACAGAAATCTAAACATAAGATACAAATTGATCATACTTGATACTTGTGCAGATTATCTATGAAGTACCTAACCCATCTAAATTAAAGAAAGGCTTTAGAAATTAAGTCTGGCACTGATTTTTGGAACCGTGCAGTAAAATGAACCATGTTCTGAAGCACAAGCTGATTGCCTGAAACATTGTACTTACCACATTAGTTTTGAAGCTGCAAAAGTATATTACGAAGCAATTCCATAACAGTAAGAAAACAGATAATTTGAAGTGTATTTAAAACAGGGTTTGAACTTACATCACTCCAGCTTATTACTCTAGCAGCACGCAGTGGGTTGGACTCAAATTTCTGCTGTTGAAGTTAACATCAAAGCCAAATAACCAACAGATTGACAAATTAATCCTAGTTTTTATCGCCTTGTCGTAACATAATGCTGCAATAAGACTTCAGAAACGCTTGAGACTTGCATCAAACTAAGCTCAGTCAAGGATGACGTACCATGCTTTTGGGCCAACTCCAGTCCTCTTCCATGCATTGGTTTTTTCTCATACACGTCACGATATGGTATAAATGCTATAGGAGCACATATAAAAGGAGATTTGCACCCATTGCCTGTACATTCAATGAAAATTAACGTGTAATAAAATAAGCAGTATAAGTAAAAAACTCAAAGGTTGGTAGTTCAATGTTAACAAATAATAAGAATTAAAGAGTAAGGATTAAAGAGTAAACGTGTTTCTTCCTGTTAAACTTAGACTGAACAACCACATCTTCAGGGTGCTTCTTAATGAAATGTTTTGCTTCAATATCCAATTTTCTGCGCTGAGAAATCAAAAAAGAAATGTTTGTAAAATCTGAAAATGGTGCCCACAGCATAAGACAGTAGATTGCTCATTTCAAAGTATCACAATCTGAAGCGGAGGCTATTGCCAAAAAAAAAAAATGAAGTGGAGTTTCGCAAAAGTGCAACACTTTCGGATATTACTCTAACTGAAAGGAGGGGCGCACCGCACCGGGGTAAGGGCGGTCGAGGTAGCAGTCCCCAAGACAGGGCAGGTCTTCAGCGGGTCAAGGGCCGCCGCCGGGTCCGGGGCGAAGCAGGTTGGGCGGCGGGACTGAGGCGATCGAAGCAGCGGTTGAGGTAGGGGCGGGAGTGATGCTGTCGGTGCGTGCCATCTGTGGGTGTGCGCGCGGCGACTGAGGCGGTGGGGACGGGGGAGGTGATGCACGGGGTCGAGCGGCCTGGACTGCGAGAGGCGCGGGAGGGGCGGGGCGGGCTGCAACCGGAGGGCGCAGGCGGCGCAGGAGGGGCGCGCGCATGGAGGGGCGGTGACGGCGCGGGAGATGCTGGATCGAGGAAGATGAAAGACATGTTGGGAGGACACGGTTGTGCTACTACGTTATTTGTTTGTTTGAGAAGGGTCCAGATAAAAGTTAGTCGAAGTGGAAATCTAACGGCCTGTGTTGTTCAAGGAAGCGATCAGACGGTTGTAATTTTGAGGATGACGTGGCTCAGAACCCACAGAGTTTAATATATAAAGATTTGTGAGACAATAGAGCTCACCTGTTCCTATAAGTATACTCCTTATACATAAGTGGTCCATGTTGTTGAGTTGATCGATGCTACACGCCGCAGAAACACGACCGCGTGTACTCGGCCACGCCCGGCGGCCGATCGATCGATGGATCCGTCCAGCTGCGCGCCATTACGAGTGAGCCGTCGCGTTCGTGCGACAGCGACGCATTCAAACGCGTCGGCGTCGATGGGTATACTACGGGCTCGAGCGAGCGCGTCGCGTACGTACTTGCTTGCGCGCCGTCGCTACTTGCGTGCGTACGTCGACGACGCAGCTTGCATGAGCGAGCGCGACGGCGACGGCTTGCCAGTCGCCGCGGGTGTACCCGACCAGTGCACGGCGACGTTAGAGCCGGGCTCTCGTGTCGTCGTCGTCATCTATGGTGGCGACGGCGAGACAGTACGTGAACGGACCTCGCACGTGCTCATCGCCTCTGGTGCATGCGTACATTGGACTTGACCGTCGGTACTGTCGCGTGGCTGTTTCAAGTGCTTGGTTTTGTGGTAGCACGAACTGATCACGGCCCGGTGGCCCGCGTTCACGTCGCATGGCGCCTCGAGAACGAACGTACAACGAGCCAGCAGCGCGCGATCGACAACGGTACGCTTCGAGTCCTTCGACAAGAGAACGTACGCGCTCTGGGTCGTGTCGGCTCCCGGCTGCACGACGACTCTCTCCAACCATACTGCCAGTGCCAGTGCCGGCGCTTGAGGGCGTCGACGTCCGGATCGAGCGCGCGCTCGCGTGACCCGGCCATCGCGTCCAATGTTTTGGCGCGGCAGTGACGAGCGAGTAGGGCGCACGTCTGTTTGACGGGTCCTCAAATCCCAGCGGATGTCACCCGTGTTTGACGGATCCTCAAATCCCAGAGAGTAGTTCGGTAGTAAAACATTAGAGCGCCACAAGTCAACGGCGCACTATAAAAGCTGGACTGTTCAGTTCATCTATTCTACTAAGTCACCCATTAAGCCGGCGTGTGGAACAGATTTTCACCTTTGAGACTACTCGCACCAGTGATCCATCTCCGTCCGGAAAGGCACGGTGTCACATTCAGAAGTAGCTGTGGGCACACTCCATTCACCTTCCCACCTCTCTGACGGGGATATCACATTTTACTTTCTAGATGACCTTTTCTCCATAAATTTTTTTTAAAAAAAATATTATTGCTAATCATGAAATATTGCTTCTGCAAGTGATATGAACGAGACTGTCAGGAGGAGTGTAGGCACAGGAGTTTGCCGGAGGCGGGAAGGCTCAAAGAGAGTTACCTGAAGGTCTGAGGCCTCTTTTGTAACGCAGGAATTTCGCATGAATCTCATAAAACTTTCACAGGAAATTAGTTCAATTTTACTTAAGCATTTTTTTTCAACTGACCCACGAGCATATGTAATTCTGATTAGACATACTTCAATTTTTAAAATATTGATATGGTTGACTTTAACATCAACTTTGACATTCGAGCCTAATTAAAAATCTGGCATATATAATATTATTATTTTGTTATTAATGATATTTAAACATAGCTCATAATTTTATATATTTGATTTTTTTAATAAGACAAATAGTCAAAGTTGATGTTAAAAGTTAACGGTAATAATATGTTATTCTCCATTTTGTTTTTGCATTTTGCTTGATTTCTTTGCAAGGCAATTTTTTTTGTTTTAGTGATGGGTATAAGCATTAAGAAGTCGTATAGCATCTTTGCTACGAGATCCTTAACAAACTGGTATTTGCTGGATCATCTGTCGACCTCAATGGCATATGTTTCTCTCAGGGCCTCTTTCGGTAGAGATCACAAATTTTGAATTTTGATTCACTTTTGATTTTTCTGTTAAGTTATTTTATGGTTAAAAGTGATTTTTTTTTATTTTTTAGGATAAATTTTTAAAATCAAGATAGAGAATCACTCCACAGATCACAGAATCTAGAGAAGCTACTTTTTTTTTTTTAGCTCTCATCCTCTTAGTTTATTTCAAAGAATCACTTCACAGGATCAGACAAGAATCACTTATTAAAAAATAGGGTTTGACAGAGCTTTTCTGATTCTGGTCGAGAATCAGAAATTGGTAGCTGTGCCGAAAGGCCTCAGTTTGCCTTACGCACATGTTTACCAAACCGCATTAGCAGAAAGGTCCGAAAATTTACCAAAATTCTGTGGAAATTTGAAACTTACCAGCACACAATGTGTGCGGTTTGAAACGATCCAAATGCTGAGACTGACACACCCTGCGCAAAATGTGTGGAATCATTCAGAATTTCACCCATAATTTTGTCATCGATTGACATCGTCTAAAACCACGTCTCTGGAATTGTGAACGTTTATCAGCCTTTAGCCGCCAGACTAAAATCTGCACCTGACGGCAAGATAAGAACAGGTCACAGCCTGAGTGAAGAAAGCTTCTACGTGACACGTGATCGCGTGTCTTGGCGAGGAATTTACAGGAGTGAAGAAATGTTCAAATGTTAACGCGATTGGAGTGGGCAAACCAATACTGTGACCGCAACACGTCTCGTTGTTTATTTGTTGTCGCGGGAAGCAAACTTTGTACGCCTCAGTAAAAAGAAGATTTGAAATGGAGCCAAACCTCAAACTTTGGTCATCAATATTTTCTCCACTGAATATTTCAAGTTTTCAACAAATAAAAATACATCAATATTTCTCTACTGAATATTTCAAGTTTCTAACAAATAAAAATTAATACTAATTAAATTTACAGTGTACTATGTTACTGTACAAACCAGCGTCCTTTTTTTTGTCACAAAGGATATCTGATGAGAGATAAATTAAGCATGTTTCAAAAACGAATGAAGTTAACAAAATGCAATGTCTCTGCTAAAAATATTTCTCCTGATTCTGAATAAAAAACTCATATTAAGTGTTTTAGTGTCATGTAATATTTCTCCTGACGAATTTATAAACTTTGTAGATAAATCTAATAAAATACCTTTTGTGCCAAACCATCTTGTAAACCCTTTTTGTCCTTTAGGATGTATTCATTGTAACTATAAAAAAGTGACACCATTTATTAACCCCGCTTACTAGCAAACAAAAAAAACAAATAAACATAATAGCATAAGGAACAAGCTATGACAAACCATGTCGCTGTCTACAAAATAACAAATTACTACAAACAATGCGCTATATATATATTTTTGTAAATACGTACAACTTTATCATTTGTTAAAGATAAATCTTATCTTCTTCTGCACCGAGCGATAAATACAATGCAACTTTGATGTCTTTATGTCTTAAGATTTTCGTATCTCGATATAAACATAAGAGAATATCATTGTCAACCTTCAACAACCATAGAACCTTTCAAACATGTAACAACAAAGCCTCAAGCAAGCCTCAACCATATATAGGCGCAACGGCACTCAAACCAAATCGATCAACAAATAGCCAGCAGCAGCTTAAAAAAAAATCCAACCGTTTCCATGCCAACCCATCACTGCCCAACCATCCAACGGCCGAGGCCACCGCGATCGAACGGCTGGCTGGGTTCCGCCGAGAAAACAACCGGATCGCATCGCCAGGCGTGCCATTACCAAACCCAGCTTTTAAAAATCAAAATCCTTCCTCGGCTGGCTTCCAATCCCCTTCCTCCTCCCCAGGTCCCTTCCCTCCCGGGCCACTGCCAGGTAGGCCCCACCATGCAGCAGCTGCCGCCTGCGCCGCCCCCCGCCGGCACGGCCCCATCCTCCTCCTCCTCGTCGGCGCCGGCGCCGGCGCCGCAGCAGTCGCTCGTGTCTCGCGCGCGCACGGCGATCCACTCCGCCGCCACCCGCGTGCTCACCGACATCAAGGCCGACCTCCGAGGTACCCGCGCGCTACGAGTACTGATGGCGTCCGCCGCTCCGGCTTGAGGTTCGAATCTGATGAGCTCTGTACGGCGGGAGCCGGTTTCTCGGGGTGCAGATGCGGACGGATTCGGCGGGCGCAGCAGGACGCCGTCCCCGCGGGTGTCGCTGGATCGGGAGCCCGACGCCGGCTCCGCGCTGGACGTGAAGCTGCCGTCGCCGCGGGGTGAGGTACGGTTTCCGGCTTCTTGACGTTCCGATCATCGAATCGGGAGCCGCTTCGGTCTCGAGTGGTACTGTCCAGTGTTCGCGCTAGGATCGGGCACTCGTGTCATCAGAGCTGGGCGGCGTTGTGGTGGATCGATGGTAGGCTCTGACCGACGAAATGGCGAGCTCGTGGTAGCATAATTGTGACTGAAGCAAACGACTATAGCAGTTAGAAAAGGATCAGACCTTTTAGTTAGTACAATCTACTTTGATACTTGTTTATTGGTCTTTTTCAATGATATTTGGTAGTATTTGGCTGCCACGCGTGGCAGAGCTTCTTGTGATCTTTTTTTTTTCGACATGCTGAGTTTTGAGCATGATTGAATGAATCTTCAGCTCTAGTGAATTGAACAAAAGATCAAGTTTTTAGCCTTGTAACTGTAGGGACAGTAAGGGAAGGCTACGCAGTTCTTTTTAATTTCGAGTCTAGAAAAGACCTCTTTGTTGAATGTTTAATTTTCCTATATTCTCCCTCTGTCCCAAATTATAAGTCGCTTTGGTTTCCTCAAGTTTTTTCAAATTATAAGTCGTTCTCACTTTCCGAGACACTGTTTTCTCTTCCCAATACATCTCCACTCTATCTCTCTCCTCGTTTTCAGAACATCCTACCTTTTCCATTTTTCTTAATTCCCATTTTCGAACCCAAAACGACTTATAAAATAGGACGGAGGGAGTATGGCATTACTTGTCATGAATGCAAATTAGCTATTGGAGTATGCATCTTCATGTACTAATATACTTATGCTTCCAGGCGCTAGAAGTGACTTCCTCGGGGAATGAAGATTGCTCAAACATACTACCTGAGTCAACTTCTTCTACAAAGCTGACCATTCCTCCAGCTTCAACAGTTAAACAACTTGTAGCTGCCATTGAGTAAGTTAATGTCTCTTAACATAGCTATATCATGCAGAACTTCTGTCAACCCCACCCATTAGCAATATTTTTATTTTCGAAATAAAAACAATTCTGTCCAAAAGCAGTGTCATGTCATAATGAGGCTCCTATTCTTAGAATCTCTTTCCTATTCTTAGAATCTCATTTCTCCAATTAGTTTTAGAGTGCATTCAGTGATGCAAGAAGCTGACATTTGCACTAGAACTTCATACAAACTTTCTATTAATGTGAATGTTATTTTAAATAACGTGTATGGGAAATGTACAACTGCTTTCTGCTTGCAGAAATGGAAAAAACTTCAAGTCAATGAATGATATGAGGTCTACTTCAGACCAGTTGCTCAAAGAAAAGGGGGGCTTGAGCTTATCTGTTGTTAAATCACTTGTCCGACGTGAAAAGGAGGAAAGATCGAGTTCTGAGTTTTTTGGCGACGAAGAAACACAATCTTTAATGTACTCCTTATTCAAGTTAGGTATGCTTTCACGAGATGTGCTGAAATGCTTCTGATGTGATTTTGCTTTTGTCATTTTGAAATATGATGCATTATTATTTTTTCAGAGGAACAGCTTCCACCTGACCGAATTGAGTGTAGTCCAGAATTGCTTCATTTAACATCTCTGTCTAAGGATCTCCATGGTGCACCACCTGGAAGTTTTATTCATCAACTAGCAGAGGTTGTCGGCAGCATTAGTTCTGTGCACAAGATGGCATTCTTTTGGCAATCCATAGTTCTCGAGGTGAGTTTTAATGCAGATAAATTCCCCTTAGGGAACACACCCATAGTTACCTAATTCCTGGGTCAACGGGATTGAGGTATGCAGTATCAGAAGGTTCAAGGTTGTGACAAAACAGGGGATAAATTGTTCCCACGTTCGTGGAATGGGAATAATGTTCCTGGTACAAGGAACATGGTATTTTATAAGATAAGAGTATTTAATTAAATATAAACACCACATTTTATGTTGTGTTCATGCAGTTGAGAAAACTGTGGTCCGATTGGCAACCGGTGCCTCGAATGCCACTGGATTCTGCTCCGAACTTGAACTGTTGTTTGCTACATCAGGAGATACAAGTCATAAATTGCTGCATTGCCAGGAAAAAGCGAAGAAAAGCTGCTAAAGAGTCATTGGAATCCTTGGTAAAAAGGGCAAGTATTGATAACTCAAATGCCAGGTTTTCAAATGGTGAGTCCCGTGATAGCGGAATGTATGTAAGAGACAGCGCTGGCAAGTATGTTCTTCGACTTGGTGCTAATAGCTTATGTGAGAACTTAACATTGCTGGAAACTGGCGAGCCCATCTACTCCCCAATACTGCAGGTAAGGTTCTTTGTCGTTTCTGTCTGTCTTCATATGATTCTTCCTTTTGTTATTTCTGAACTTTTCACCATCTATACTCAGGAAGGTCCCATTATGACAGCAGAGCTTATAAAAGAAACAGAGGAGCTTGTCTTACGTACAGGAAGGTATATCGAGCTTTTCTATGTACCATTATAATGCTGTCACATGACAATTTATATCTATGGTAGTAATTGAATGCTGATGTGTGTAACTAATTCTTTTCAGTTTTAGTTGGTAGCAACAACTGCCTCTGGCAAATATAATAGTGATGCATTGCCCTTTTACATAACCATTTCTGCCATTAATAGTACTAACGCTATTTATGTCATCGTGATCCTTTTCATTATTTGTCAGTCTTGGTGCTGGTTGCTCGCAACTTCTATCAGATATGCAAGCTTTCAAGGCAAGTTAAAAGATGCTCTCCTCAGAAAATACAAGGCAGTTAACCTGAATCTCTTAAACAAAAAATTCTCTCTTAATAACAGGCAGCAAATCCAGGATGTGTCCTTGAAGACTTCATTAGATGGCACTCTCCACCTGATTGGACTGAAGACGTTACAGCAAGCGCTACCACAGTAGGGGAAGGCTCTTCTAGACGCGGTCGATTAAGTGATAGAATGCAGACAAAAGGTGACCAGTCTATTATCTTATCCGTGAATATGCTACCGTGTATCCTAAATATCTTCAGTTGGTGTGGTTTTATAGAAGGAAACTTGTGGAAGGAATTGTGGGAAACTGCAAAACCTTTAGCTGCTGTGGAACAGACTCCTATATATGATGAAGATCTAGCTGTGTGAGTAAAAATATATTGGTGAATTGCTGTTTTGTACCTCTGCATCACTATTTAATGATAACAAAGCAATATAACTATGCAGGGAGAGTATATTTGATGCCTTGGAAGTTATTGAGCCATCAAAACTGTTTGAGCAGCTACTTGCTGTCATTGTAAGCCTATTTTTACCTTTTTTTTAATATCAATTTTATCTAGATGCCAAGTTCCATCTTTTCTTAAAAGACAAATGCTAATGTCTAACCGGTTACAATTTGTGAACATCAGCTTTCTGTGTGCTTCATAGCAGCAGAATCAGTTCTGCCAGGAGATAAGAACCTATCAAAATTGTTCTATGAATGCAAGGACTACATAATTGGCATTTACCAAGATGACATGTCAAAAGAAAAGCTAGATGAAATCTGCAAGGTATTGTGCTTTTGCTCATTCGATAATCACTTTACTACAGTTATAGAATATAGTGTGAAGATTCTGAATGCTATGCCAGGTGTACGAGACGATGGAAGCCATAGTGACCCACCCGGAAGAAGCTCTTCAGATCATGGACCAACCTGATGAGAAGTCTGTTGAAAATAAAAATCGGTTCAAGGTCAAGCTCAGCTTTATGGGCAAAGATCGCCCGCCACTTTGGAAGCGTGGGGCAAAGGATGAGAATAAGACGCCTCCAAAGGATGAGAACAACTCTTCGGAGGAAAAGAGCACAAAATTTTTCTCAAACCTTCTTGACAGGAAGGTTAACATATTTTCAAAGAAGAATGTAAAATCACCAGAGGCGCTGCAGGGACCCTCTTCATCTGATCTAGGCCCACTTGATGAGAGTGAGTGGACTATTTTGTAGTTGAAATTATCGGATGGTCATTTTTTGGTTGAAAAAAGAAAAATAAATTATCAGACAATTCCTTCGTACAAATCTGTAGAGATCCACAATATGCCTGAGCTCAAGCTGTAAATACTTTTCCATGCCATATCAACTGTTTGAAATTAACTCAAAGTGTAATGGTTCCAGTGTATAAAGTCCCTGACTTCCACTTGTGTTCGTACACGCTGCAATTCGAAGCCATGAAACTTTAGAACCGACGAAACCGAAGAAATATGTCCGTAATCGAAGCCATGAAACTTTAGAACCGACGAAACCGAAGAAATATGTCCGTAATCCAGTGAAACCGCTCAGTAAATTGGAAAACAATCGACAAGTTACTGTAGTATTTTAAACTAATTTTTTCAATTTTTAAAATTTTAATTTGGAATAAATTTTGGTTGATTTTAAGGTTTTTGTCAAACTGGCCTCATCGGTTTCTATGGTTTAGTACAGTAACCCAAACTCTGGTGGGCTCCAGCAAACTGGACTAGTTTATTGGACCTTCTCTCACAAATAGAGTTGCATACATAGGTTGTTCAGTGGAAGGTCCCATAGCCACGGTTTTAGAAACCGGTGGAAACCAGTAGATTTTTGTGAAAACAGGTGAAACTGGTCATCGGATGATCGAATTTTGTCGAAAATCAGATCTAGAACTGTAGTAAAACCAGCTAGCCGCCGATTGCCTTCATTGTGCAAAACCAGTCTTCCACTGGTTTCTAAAACCTTGCCTACAGTGCTCTACCGGTCTGTAATTCGTGGCTGGCTAGCAGATCTCGATCAACATCAGCAGTGAGGATGAACAACATGTCACGACAAAATGGTTCGGAATATCATGTTCTATTTTAAACGATCGTCTGATTTTTTTTTGATAATGACAAGAATATCGTATGATCTTACTATACTTAAGCTGTGGGGGTTTCGTGCTCTCTGATTGGCTGGTTAATTTGCACCGTTGATTTCACGATGAACGCTCCTGATCTTCAGCTAGAAGCTTCGCCCCAGGCCTGCACCCCGGATCGGTCCTCTCTCGACCGTCCCCACTGCCACCGCCACATCGTCGTCCCCAACCTCGGTCGCCCCACGCTCCCTTCCCCGCTGCGGTTGTCGCCTCGCCGTCACACCGTCGTCCAGCCGCCCTACACTCCCTCCCCCACCGCAGCCGCCGCTTCGTCGACACACCATCTCCTCCAGTCCCCGGCCGCCCCGCGCTCCTGCCCCCACCCGCGGCCGCCGCCTCACCACCCTCCTCGCCCTTAGCCCTAGCCTCCCCACGCTAACACCCCAGCCCACCTCTCTCAGCATCCCGCACCTATCCGGACCGCCCCTAGATCTACCGTGGCCGCGGCTACTCCTGGCCGCCCCCTACCCCCACCGTTCATCGCTGCCTCTCCTGTGACCTACTACTAGTTGCCAACGCTGCAGCCTCTTCTGTCCTCCACCAGGTAGTTTTGTTTTTACGACTTCATGCAATTCATTGGATTTGCTTGAAATTGGTGCTTCGATTCAAGTATCATCCTGTTGTATCTATTGTTGTCTACCACATCTGTCCTTCCATCTATAAAAGGAAACAAAGGCCCTCCATGTGTTGGATGGTTTGGCTCTAAGAAAACTGCCTCGTACCGCATATGACATACTCCTATCATTTGTGTGCATCACTGCATCGGTCCATTTCATTGATTTAATTTCTCTCACTTTTTCTTTGGTATTATTGGGAAGCTTTGCATATGCCATTAGGTATCTTTCATAAGTATTATTTCTGAATAGGCTGTCTCATTTTTTGAATAAAACTATGCAGTAAGCTAAATAAAAAGGAAAAATGAATTTTCATTTTGGAACAAATGAAAATTGATGAAAATTCTGTATTTACAAGTTATAAGAATAGAGTTCTTAAATTAAATATACCTTGTGGTCATTACACGAATAGAGCTTTATAACATGTCAGTTTGCAGATCATGCACTACATGAGGAGAACTATCAGTTGATAAATATTACGTTTTTTGTGCTAACCAAATAATGGAGAGATGAACATATGTAGCTTGCAACTGATGGTATTTTTCTGGGAAAGCTATAGTAATAATAATTCGTCCAAACTTGGAGAGAGCAGTATAATAGCAATTTCTTCTGTTTGTAATTGATTGCTAAAAAATTAGTCATTGCTCATTGAAAATAACTGCTTTAATTTTGTTGGCTCGATTTCATAATTATAATAGCTGGGAGCAGGGAATGCTCTCTCTTTTCAAGTGAAATCATTTGTGAATATCATCTCTTATGCGTAATCTACTTAGGATGACTACGCTTATAATAACATCAAAACATAGTGTACTGCCATCCCAATTAGTATAAGGTCTTCATTATCTATTTTGCAAATTACATCGATCATTCTTCAGAAAACTTTATTGTTTCCTGCAGACACAGAATTCGACTTCTTGGAGCTCACCAATGGGCTCTTCTAACAGGGTTTCCCAAACCCTCCTTATGTGACTGTGGGTCAGCCAAAGAAATATTCAACCCAGAAGCATCAGGTTTTGTGTTCATCTCTTCCTTACTACTTTTTAGAGCAACCTCTCTATCTAAAGTATCCTTTTCTTGAGTTTTTTTCCTTGACTGCAGCTTCAAAAAAATAGCAGACTGAGCCAGTTCCTTAGTTTTAACACTGGAAAATATATCCTTCCTCTTCCATCACTAAGTTACCAAATTTCGCTATAGGTTTCTTACAGGTTTGAACAATTGTGGCTGGATTTGATCGCTACTTCAACTACTACAAAGTTCAGTAAGTCAGCTTTTTTTCCTTTCCCCCTCCTTCGAAATAATGAATTTGGATGAATTTCTATGAGGCAGGGTAAACATTGCTACAATTTATACATCTGATGGATTTAGTAAGGCAACTGTAGTTCAGTTCCTTTAGAACCACTGGTGTCTCGCACCTTGTTGCAGACCACATTTTAATGTCAGATTCATACATGTTACAGGGGAACTGCCTTGTATAATTATATAGCTTGTACTTTGATACTAAATGTCTACAGGACTGTAAACTTACTGCTATCCTTTTTAAGGTATAGAATGCTCTGCATCCGCAAGAATATAGGGTAACTGATGCCCAAGAATGGAAAGGTTAGTAAGAAATGTTCTCTTACTAAATATTACTACACAAGTACACAGGGACATGCCAGTTAGCTGCTCACACTATAAATATTATCTTGGCTCAAGTGACTGATGAATGGTCGGAGCTATTCTAGGTTCAACTAAATAAGAAGTAAGAACCAACTGGTGTCGGGAAGCCATCAATATTCATGATGGACTACCTGGCAAAGAAGTAAGTGGCACATCTATGCTCATAGAAAAAACTGTTAAAGCATGGATCAAACAATTGAATATCAATTTTCAGATTCTTACCTTTCTTTTTTGCTTCTGCAACATGTTCGGTATCACGACATCCCAGATATGCATGGTGGATTGGTGGGTGACCGGCTGAAAACTGAAATTATTTATCTTCTTTTCAAAGTGCACCTGATCATCTATTGATACAATCATTATTTTCATATTACGTATTCAATTCCATGCACTTTCCCTGCTTGGCTCGTTATTCATAAAGATCAATGTGAAATTCACAACAATTAATGTTGTTTCTGTCACAACCTTTTTATTATCTATGCTTATGCCTCTAGCTTTAATTTTGATAATACATTTACTTTTGTGTTGAGCTTCTCCTATACCACCTTGGGTACAATGTTGATAATAGGACCTTGCTGATCTGCATATCAGCTTTTTAGATGCCTAGCATCTTGGGTTAGTACAAAGTCTGTGATTTGAGAATATACTATGTTCAAAATGGAGGCAACAATAGGATGACAAAAAAACAACAATGGACGCGTGGCAAATATTTTCTAGTTCCATTATCTAAAGGAATATCAGCCATTGATAAATAAGTACAGGTTTATAGGGTCTATTTTATAGAGATTCTCTATAAGTGATTCTTCATGAGAATTTGATTCTTAAAATGAAATGATTTAGTGGGAGAAAGTGATTATACACTGTTCTCTACTGTATAAAATCATCAGGATTCTTAAAATGAAATGATTTTTGACCGGGTAGAACATTACAAGTTCACTAATAAATAAAATCAAATTTATTAATCATCAAGAACCAAATGACATACACATATATAGATAACCACAACCACAACAAACAGGGTACAAACCGAACGTTGGCAAGTAATTTGCCAAACTTATTGCACGCTCTCACAAACACATACAAACGCAGGCATGCCGATATTGCAGACGCTCTGAAACACCATCAGGGGCTGGTAAAACATATGTTGCACATGGGACCAGCATCCACATCATCAGGGACTTATGGCACAGTCGTGCCGACGCCGCCGAGGACGTTCGCGCCTACGTGTTGCAGCCCCTTTTCGCGCCAAGCCGACCCGTCGACGAGCCGATGATGATCACAGTTCAGGTTGCCGCCGCCCAGGACGCCGTTCTTCACTTCACCTCCAATGCCACCGTTTGGGTTGCACGGCGGCAGCTGGCCGTCGCCACCATCAGTCAGCACTCTCCAGCCGCTTCCGTCGGAGGCACGGCGGAGCACAGGAGGACGATGACGCCGACCAGGACAAGGAGCATGACGGTGTTGCTAGCTCTGGCCGCCATCGATCACGAACTATCGCAGTGATCAACTCGATCGATCGGTTTGGCTCAGCTGCCTAGCTAGCTTGGTGGCTGTGCTTCTTGATGTGAGTGTGTGTTGGTGTTGGAGTTGATGGTTCTTGGGGTGCTCTCGATGGTGCTATATATAGGGGAGCTCCTGCGTGGAAGGGCAATATGAGAAATGATCATCTGGTTTGCGTGGGTGTATTTTAAGGTACCAGGTCGTCGACCCTGCACCAGCTATCACACTAAGCTGGCGAAATGTGTATGGGTTGTTGCAGGCTTAATTAGCTAACTCGACGACCTCGCACGTCGATCAGGCAGATACATATGTGCTTGCTTCTTGGTGATCATGCGCTTGATAATTTCTCATCGTTTATTTTAAAGTATAGAATGTGTAACACAGAGAAGCATACATTGCTTGAAGACACGTAGCTCAAATTCAGCTGTAGTTAGGGTCGTCGCCGTGACCCTTGCCCTTACATATTCTGATTCAGGCTATGAACATCACAAGAAACATACTCCCTAAGTTCTTAAATTGGGGTTGCCATTTAATTGTAACATCAACTTTAACTATTTGTTTTATTTAAAAAATTACTAAGTTCAAATGTGTAAAATTATAAGTCGTGTTTTAAACACATTTAATGATAAAGTAAATTATAACAAAATGGAGTATATGATATTTATCTTTTTTTAAATAAGATGAATAGTTAAATTTACTGTTAAAAGTTAACAATAATAATAATTTAAGAACTGAGAGAGTAATTACTTTTTAACAACAATCTTGAAGATAACACAAGCCCAGCTGAAGTTAGTTACGAGCAGTCGTTGCCGTGTGACCCTCGCAAAACAGAGTGGTGCAACTTGTTGCCTGCGTGGGGGTTCAAATCTCTGGAGCTTCACACAGTCTACGGCTTGCACACCGCAAGGATAGATCATAGAGATTCGAAATTTTCTTGTCTTACGTTGGGTTATCTATCATTGGTTGCTACTCCCTCTGTCCTAAAATAAATGAAGTTTTTGACTTTTTAAAATCAGTGTTTGACTATTTATTTTATTCAAAAAATTTACAAAAATACAAAAATAAATAAAACAAGGTTCTAATAATAAATTATTTCATAATAAAATAAATAATATTTTCACAATTTTTTAAATAAAACAAATAGTCAAAAATAGATATTTGAAAACATAAAAAACACTTATTTTAAAACGAAAAGTGTAGATGCCTAGTATTTGCTTTTACAGGGAGAACGTTGAACCATGGCAGGTTTGTGCGGCAAAGATGCGGCTGGTGCCCAGGCAGAGCTGCGAGGCTGGCGGGGCGACTGTGAACGCTGCCAGCCGCGGGCTCGCGGAGACAACGAGACGCTCGGTAAAAAGGGTCACTGGTAGCCAAGCCATAGTTGATCTTAGCCCGAAGATTAAGCAAGAATCGTTCCAACATAGGAGTAAAAATGAATCGCTCAATAAAAAAGATTTATATAAGCATTGAATGTTTACTCTTTTCGTTCTTAAATTAATATCGTCGTTGACTTTTAACATTAACTTTGATTATTCATTTTATTCAAAAATTTTTTGATAAATATCATATATTTTTATTATAATTTAATTTATCATTAAAGTTATTTAAATCACAATTTAAAATTTTACACATTTGAGATATTTTTTAAATAAGATGAATAGTCAAAATTGATTTTAAAAATCAATAACGACATCAATTTAAAAATTAAAAAGTGGAGAAGTACAGTATAAAAATTTATATAGTACGCGATTTTCTTATATCAGTGACACATATAGCTGAACATTTGCGTCAGTCGATCTGACCGTGCTGAGATAGCTTACGTATGGAAATGTAGGACTTGTTCGGATTAGATTGATGCGGCTGTGCAGCCACAGCTATTCAGTATATATTTTTTTTGAGCTTGACTTGTCCGCAGCTATAACAGTAGTTGTTTACAGTGCATCCAAACAGACTCGTAGGTGGCACAGCCCGCTAACTTTTATAGTGTCCAAATGGGCCGTGTCAGCACGGTTGGCCCATTAAGCTCAGCTCAATTGCACCGAAATTGTTGGATATAGTGTAAAATAAGTGGTCCATGGAATTTGAATCTAGATTTAGAGGTGTTAGAGAGTAGAAACAAACCACTAGACCAAGAGAGTACATGCTCATCTGCGATGTTATTTGGCTAACTGAGTGGTGATCTAACTTGTATACTTTTGCTCTTTATTCTGCACTCAGTCTCACTGGCGGAGCTTCATTAAAGCCAGGGGTGGCCGTGGCCCCTCCTTACATTAAAATTTTCTTAATAGAAGTACTAATTTCTCCAACTAAAATACAAAGAAAATACATAAGATTTTAGTGTCTAATGGTATCATCTACTTCGTTGGTCCCTCCTTCAATATGATTCGAGCTCCGCCACTGCTTAGTCTATCCCAATTCCACATAGAACTTATCTGCAGCAAACGAGCCGGGCCCAAGAGAGAAGGCTACAGGAGCCAAACTGCACCAATTCAATCAGGCTCCAAGATGACTTTAGCCAAGCAAATAAATCGAGCCTACATCAGCTGGACCGCTTGGGTGTGGGCCGGGCAAAAAATCACACCAATGTTGCTCGAAAATTGTGCATAAGGTCTCCTTTCGAACATAGATATTTCAACGAAAATAGAGCAAATTTTAGCGTGCGACACCATCTACAGACCATCTGTTAATTTGGAGCTAATTATCGTGCTCATTTTTCTAGGCATAGTGAAAAATAAAGGGAGAATGAATGAAGGAGAAGAGACATATAGAATCAGTGAGATCGAAATTTAAATTCGTTTCAAGAATAATCCCTCGGCCGCCAGGCGCTCAGCTGAGCTGCCCAAAGGCGTTGCCGAGGGATTCGGATCGCCTACCTTCACAGGCTGAAGTCACCGCCTTGACTTCAAGCCCTGTCCACCGTCAAAGCAATACAACGGCGGCAGATGAAAGGACTACACGGCTAAAGTTTAAAAAATCATGCAAATCTGATGAATCAAAAAAGGGTAGAAAAAGATCTATTTTGAGTGGAATCAACAAAAAAGATACTTTAATATTAAAAATAAAAAAGAAACTCTCTCTGTTTTTTAATTGATTTCGTCGTTGACTTTCAACATCAACTTTGATCATTTGTCTTATGTAAAATTTTAAGTTGTGATTAAAAAACTCTAATGATAAATGAAATTATAACAAAATATATGATACTTTATTAAGTTTTTTTTAATAAAACGAATAGTCAAATTAGAGTTAGAAGTGAACGGCGACAACAATTAAAAAACAGATGGAGTATATAAATAGTAAAATCAATAAAAAAAGATACTTAAATATTAAAAATAAAAATCTTCAAAGATGGTCATATCGTTTTAAACTAAAAATTCATATAATCAAATTTGAAGTAATTTATTTTAATCTCTATGTAAGCTTTGTGACTAATTTCAATAATAATGGATTCATTTGTACCAGCTCTTTGATTCCACAAATTATTATGCTTTTAAAATATTAACACTGTTGACTTTTAATATCAACTCTGACAATTCATTTTATTAAAAAATATAATAAAAATAGAGAGATACTTAATCAAAGTATCAAAATGCACGGTGAGTCCAATAAAAAAAATGTGAACCATATATCAATTTTTACAAATCAATACTTGAGATTAATTTATTAGAAGTGTTATTAGAAGTGTTGACACCTGATCTACGTGATCGAGATCGACAGATATTATGAGTAGGGTCGAGAGTGTAAGCGGCGTGAATCTAATCTTAAAGAGGACTGACACGAGAGATTTAAACTGGTTCGGGCCTCTCGAAGGATAAAAATCCTACATCTAGTGAGTATGTGTATTTTTAGTCTGCAATCAAATATGCAGGAGGGGACATAATTAATGACGTCGTAATACCAGTAACGTCTATTACTAATTGCATGATCGTGCCAGTTAAGTGCAACGGCTCCTATATAAGCAGTAACTGTCTGGCTTTTAACCCTGCTTTGAATGTTGCGTCGTGGCATCATAGGTAAAGCGAAAATTGAGGCATCGTTCAGGGGTATGTAACTCTAAATACCTCAAGCATTGTAACGTAACAAGTCTCTTAAAATAAATTTCTTCAAATTTGGTTATGTGAATTTTGAGTTTAAAACCATATGACCATCTTTGAATGTTTTATTTTTAATATCTACATACCTTTTTCTTTGTTCCACTCAAAATAGATCCATTTCGGTGCTATCAAATTTATTGATTTTGAAAAGACGGAAGAAAGAATGAACTTTTGAAGCAAAACGTGGATCCAGTCCTCCCCTTGCCACCGTTGGATTGCTTGGACGGTAGACAGGGCCTGAAGTCACGGCGGTGACATCAGCCTGTGAAGGTAGGCAATCCGAATCCGTTGCCGAGGGCACGAAGTCAGCGAACGTTGACCACGCTGCGCGTCGGTCCGGCTGGCAGATAAGGCCACTCCTCCTGCATCAACGGCGGTCGACGGGACGCGGGAGAGCCGCGAGGTGGTTGGACGGATGGACAGCCTTCATCAATGCCGCTCGGCAGAGGTAAATGCTCCGAGCTACCACCGGCCAGCCGGCGGCCGGCGACGAAGCGCGCGCCGACGTTTCCAAGCAGGCTAGTACGGCGAAACCATGGGCAGACTGCAGTGTGTTCGTGTAGTACTGCAGTGGCTACAGCTTGCTCAGCTTCAGCGCTTGACTAGAGCGGTGCAGGTGGCCCACCCAAGCATGCATGAAGATGGAGGGACTTCTTTGGAACTTATCCGTGAATAGAAAAAATATAAGAATACGAGGTGTAAAATAGAGGATCAAAAAAGGAAGGAATATTGCAGGAAAGTTGTTTGATGAGTCATAAGAAAAAACACAGAAATTTTAAACATGTCTCAATTATTAATTATTAATTTATTCTTCCACTACTCATTAACATATGGGTCATGAATAAAAGTATGGATGGCATAGAAGATAAATCTGGTGAATTCTTCGTACTTCGTGCATAGGAAAAATAAAAAGAGATCCAAGTGGATATAAAATTTTCTATGGAATTGGCATGTATAGGGAATAATTCTTATGGAACGATGTAGATGATTTTGATGAACCAAATGAAAGAATAGAAAATTTTCCTACATGAAGAGTATTCCTTAAAAAATCCTATAAAATTCCTAATATGATCCAAAGGAGCCCTAACCGTTAGGCTTTGATAATTATCAAACCCTTGTGAGGAGTTAACATGAGGTGCGATGGTCTAGGCTACGTTTTAAAATACTATATAATACTTCAAAATACAAGATTTGCGTAAAGAAGTTGTTTGGATGTAGCATGAAAAAAATTACAGAAAACATTAATGGAAGAGTTTATTAGAAGAGGAAATTAGCTAGAGATAAATATATTATGCATTCCGACATTTTAAGAAATTCTAACATAAGGTTTGGGCTCATATTTAGATACCTCTAAAAGTGAAAGAAAAGAATGATCCTATGAAATTTTTCCATATAATCCTATTCCCTCCGTTCTCAAAATGATGTCGCCGTTGATTACAAACCTCAACTTTGACCATTCGACTTATTAAAAAAATAATTCAAATCTAAAAAATTATAAGTTGTAATTCAAATAACTTTGATAATATTTGAAATTTATTATATTTTTTTAATAAGACGAATTGTCAAAGTTAATATTTGTAGGCAACAGTGATATCAATTTAAGAATGGAGGGAGTATATTTTAAAATGCTTGATAGGTATAATTCCTATAGGACCAAATCCTCTGTAATTCTTCTACTCCTATAATTTTTTTCATTCCAAAGGGGCCTAAAGAAAAGAAAAGGATAAATTCCTCATTATCCATAAAAAAAACTTGTAGTTTCTTCTCAACCACTCAAAATTTTTAATTTCTTTATAACCACTAATGTTAACTTTCTTTTCTTATTCACCGTTCCTATACATTTGAGGTCTTGAAAAAGATCTTTTTGCTCTTCTTTCAAATTTTCCTAAATTTTATCGTTACTTATTTCAGCGGATGTGGTTTGGTTTTGAGGCATCTAAAATTTCACAAGAAAGTTTTTTTTACTTACAATACAAATTTAAATTCAAATTTTAAAATTTAATCTAAACCATTTTTTTTAAAGATTGTGGGTCATAATGTGAATTTGTGAGATAAAATTGATTTTTATAACATTCACTAAAATGGTTAATAAGAAAACTTAGTAAAAAAATGATTGAGATGCAAACATTTTTTTTTTAAATCTCTAAATGTATAAAAATAATGAATAAAGAAAGAAAATTAATATTAATAGTTGATAAGAAAATTTAAAATTTTAAATAGCTAATATAAAATCAAAAAATTCAATGGCTAATAAAAAATTGATCAAAAGAAAAAGAGAGAACAGCCCTTTAATGCTTTTGTATCTGTCACCTGTCCAAAAACGCGTCGGCACTCGGCATTCGGCAACGCAGAAGTAAGTGGATTCGATCAGTGTGGACTTCATCACTCCATCCGTCCATCGTCGATCACTCACTGCATCCGCCTATATAAGCAAACCAGAGCTCTCCGCTTCAAACCACGCAGTTTCGAGAGAGCAAGTGAGCAAACACCGATCAGGGGCTAGCTAACCATTGCGCCCATTGCCAAGATGGCAATGGCCGGCCACCTCAAGAAGCCTGCCTTTGCTCTCGTCCTGGCCGCCTTCCTCTGCTTGGCGTTCTCGGTTAGTGCCGACTTCGACGACGACTACGATCCGCGGTACGGCTCCGGGCGGTTCGGTCGCGGTCCTGGAAGAGGCTACGGACGCGGTCCACGCTTTGGACGTGGGCCGTATGGTCGTGATTGCCGTTTCGGACGGTGCCGCGGCGGCGGCGGCGGCTTTGGAGGCGGCGGTGGAGCTGGTGGCGGTCTAGGAGGCGGAGGAGGTGGTGGTCTCGGAGGCGGCGCTGGCGGTGGTGCCGGAAGCGGTTTTGGTGGTGGTGCCGGAGGAGGAGGTGGTCTTGGTGGTGGAGGCGGCGGCGGTTTTGGAGGAGGAGGCGGCGGCGGACTAGGAGGTGGTGGCGGGAAAGGTGGCGGCTTTGGCGCCGGTGGTGGTGTCGGCGGCGGAGCTGGTGGCGGAGGCGGACTTGGTGGAGGAGGCGGCGGCGGAATGGGTGGTGGTGGCGGTGGCGGTCTCGGAGGAAGTTCAGGTGGAGGCTTCGGCGCAGGTGGTGGCGTTGGAGGCGGAGCTGGTGGAGGGGGCGGGCTTGGTGGCGGCGGCGGCGGCGGAGGTATGGGCGGTGGTGGAGGCGGTGGACTTGGCGGCGGCAAGGGTGGAGGCTTCGGCGCAGGTGGCGGCGTGGGAGGCGGAGCTGGAGGAGGGGGCGGCCTTGGTGGTGGTGGCGGGCTCGGTGGTGGTGGCGGCGGAGGCATGGGCGGTGGTGGAGGCGGTGGGTTGGGTGGTGGCGCTGGCAGTGGTTTCGGCGGCGGCGCAGGCGGTGGCGTCGGAGGCGGAGCAGGCGGGGGTGGCGGTCTTGGTGGTGGCGGTGGCATGGGAGGTGGTGGAGGCGGCGGTCTGGGTGGTGGTGCCGGCAGCGGTTTTGGTGGCGGAGCTGGCGGAGGATTCGGTAAAGGCGGCGGTGCCGGAGGAGGCCTTGGCCACGGCGGCGGCCTCGGACACGGTGGCGGACTCGGCGGCGGTGGCGGCCTCGGCATCGGGGTTGGCGTCGGCGTGGGCGTCGGGTTCGGCGCTGGGGCAGGAGGCGGCGCCGGCGCTGGCGGCGGCGGACGCTAGAGCCGTACGTCGTCGGCTTCGAACGCACATGCATGCATGCTGCTGGACGCGCGCTCGTCGCTACTGCAGGACTGGTACTTGCGTGGCTGCGTATTGTTGATTTCGCCCATAAATCTCTATATTTTGTGTACTTAATCGCGTAGTAGAGTCTGTGCTCAAAAAGAGCTTCCTTTTTTACATTGCCGGTGTGACACAACAGCTTGTAACAGTGGATGCAGAAGTGTGGAATGGTTACTGCTGATTTATTTTTCATGCGTTCTTCATTCATTCCGTGTCCATCGTCGCTGGATTGGAGGGCCGAGAGAGACGCCGGTGGTCAGATCGTTGCATGCATGCACATGCACTGGTCAGGGCGATCATCCGGCCGAGCCGACACAGGGTGATGGATCAGGATCACAGCGTAAATGCATGGAAAGCGATCGTGTCGTCGACCATCTATCACATTCATTTCGCCCCCACGACGCAAGAAATGGCAGAGCAGCGAAGGCACGATGGGGACGACGATGGCGCCGCGCCGGCGGCGACAAGTATAGACTGGCCTGCCGCGTTCGCTTCCATGGCAGCCGTAGCACCCGTCGCCCGGTGGCCTTTTGGCTCCGATCCATTGCAGGGCAGCTGCAAGGTTTGGCACCCGGCATGGTTTCTGTCCCTGACCTGATCCTTCTTCTCTTCCCTTGCACGCGTCCTGACAATGGCGTGCCTGCTCCTTCCGCAGCGCACTTTCCGTTGGCTGGCTGACCCGGGATCCTTTTTTTTTTGTTGGGGGGGGGGGGGGGGGGGGGGGGGNNGGGGGGGGGGTGGGTTATCACTTCACTTGAAGCGAATATGAGCTCATGGCGTTACTCTGAGCAAACAGAGGAGAGAAACATTCATGAATGGGTTCCACCCGCCCAAGGCCCGGCCCTAACTGGCGATTATAGGCCCATATTAAACATTTTTGCAGCTTCATTTTCTCTTGTGATGATGTTCTTTACCTGGTAAAACAACCATTATCTTCTATCTTTGGGTACCCCGCATTGTAATGTCTGACGGGGTCCAGCAATCAAACTATTTTATTTGATCACTAGCTAGTTTAAAAAAAATTAAAATCATGCAAGGTGATTTGGCTTATCACATCGTAGTGTACACAACCACATTTGTAGTTTTGTCTGGTCTAAGTTTGTACTCCTATCACTGGTGCCATTACATATAGATAATTTGATAATTCAGGGAAGAAAACTGCGCAATCAGTTTTTGGGAGCACCACTATGGTGTCTTAATCTGTTAGAACTACTTACTTGACGATAGATCGTGGCAACCTTAATCTTCATTTGATAGATCATTGTGTCAGGGTTTAATTGTGTGCAGGCTCGCACCGTAGAAGATAGAAGATGCAACATGCCAATATTCAGAATTCAAGTGGGCACTGAGTGGACTGCCCTGCAGAACCGCATTGGAGAACTTTACTCCCTGGTCTGTACTAATGCTTGAGGAAATAATCGTAGTACATGAATTCTAGTTATGAGTTCTTGCATATTGTTTCTGCAGATTCGCTTCTTGCAAATCTTTCCCTACTCGTGCTATTTCTGCAAGGACTGTCCCTGTGAGGTGCCAGATACTCCGTATGTGCTGAATTTTAGTTCTGTATGAAACTCATTCCTGCGAAAGTAAACCTCATTCAGTTATTTATACTTACATATTCTCATTTCTTCAGTCGTCTTTTGCCGGCAACAAGTAGTACCAAACAGTTCGATAAGAATGTAAGGAGTTGGATCACACAGGCTATGAGTCCTCATTAATTACATATTCTCAATTCTTCATTTGGATTAAGGTCCTGACCAGCTTACCCCCCATCCTCATGCAGTGTGAAGAAAGTCTTTAACTGGCTCAATCCAGTTTGAAACGGTGCCATCCCTTTTTTTTAAAATTTAGTGGATTGCATTGTTGAAGTTGCTAATCCTAATGCTCCATTTCTTTTCTCCTTTTAATACATTCTTGTTCAAAACTCATAATATTTGACATTTATAAGCAGATATGTCGCAGCTGGAACACTGATAAACAGTTATGCTCATATATTTGATCTCCTAACAAGGTTGAGGCAGGTGAGTTGTATAACAAGTTCAACGGGTGCACATGTTTCCTTAGCCAGGCGCACTGTGTACAGTACCCCATATGCTCTGTTTGCATATATGCGCAATATAACATCCATTAATGTGTGATTAATCTACTTTACCTGTGCCCAACTGAAAGCCATGCTGGACTCATAAAGAACTGCACCTTTACCTTATTTTTATTAAGAAACATGTTGTTAATTGTGACACCAACAATTGTAGACTGCTGTTGTACCTCGTAGTACTAGCATATTCATAGATAGCAGGACTACCTAGTGAAGGATTGGCACACGAAGGAATTGAAAGCCAGTGTGATATTTAGTGGTCTTTCGTTGCAGCCATGTCCGTCCAGTACTGATAACTGGAGTAAGATGATTTGGTTGTCTTATGTCTAGCATCAAATGTGTACAGCTTAATGGAGCCATTAATTTGAACGAGAATGGAAGAGCCATAAACACGTTCATAGTGATCGAGACTAAGGTTTACAAAACTGCGAAAGTGAAATCAAGCGGTTTTTTTTCAACCTTTTTTTTTTTTACATTTGCATCGGTTTCTATATTTACTATAACGGTTTCTGTGGTTTTCGCGAAAACCGGCCAAACTAATACCGACTTGTTTTCACGTCTCAAATAATAACAGAAACCTTGATCAAGACTGCAGGATCTTTCGATGAGCCTGAATGATGGAGCAGTCCTAGGTCTGAATTTCACTGTCGCATCACATGTGTGCATAGAATAGCTGCTGCCTGCTTCCTTTTGTTTACTTTTACCCGATAAATAGTGATTCCCAAACTGCAGTCATCTCTTCTGTAATTTTACCGTGCTGCATGGATAAGTTTTCTTGATGGGCCTGTTAAACTTTTGTGGCTCGTCTAGGGTCCAGATCCGAGGGCTAGAGGAGGAAGAACGAGGTTCTGTGGTGTTTTTGTGTTTGTACCTTCAGATCCGGTCGCCGCCAGTGCTGAGAAAGAGAAAGTGACCATTCGTCCTTTGTCGTTGCAGTACTCTGCTCTAGGGCAGCGTCGATCAGAGAAGAGGACGAAGGCAGTGATGGCGACGATGTTCTTATGGCGGCGGTGGTGCGATTCTCGTCGCTTACAGCGTCCCTATAGATCGGCTTAGGGTTCTGGATCTCAGGTGAGATTGTGGCTACAGCCAACTTCGTGTTTCGTGCTCCGGCCTCCACCTATCCCTTTTATTGTTGCGTTGCACGACAGAGGCCCACCAGCCAATGGGCTGGACGCCCCCGATCAGAGCGCATGGTCCAGAGGCCCAATTGGCCGTTGACCCAATTAGGCTAAAAGATCAATTCTAACATTCTTCCTCTGATCTCACCATATATTTTTATTTTTAACACTTTTAACTTTACTCATTCCATTACAGATTAATGCATAGAACTGTCTCATCGTCACGGTCGATCGTCGATAGATTCAACAGCTACAATACGCTTTTCTGTTATGAAATAGTTACTACACTTTTGGGCCATCTTTTAGTTCAGAAGTCATAGACTTTCTTTTAAACCCATGTCGGCAACATATTCAATGAATACTTTGGGTGTTAAGCCTTTAGTAAGCGGATCCGCTAACATCTTTGCGGTACTTATATGCTAAGACTTATGATTTGATCTCGAACTTTATCTTTAACAACATAGTACTTTATGTCAATGTGTTTGACAGCACCACTTGACTTATTGTTGTGTGCATACGTTACTGCGGGTTCATTATCGCAGTACAACTTAAGTAGTCCATAGATGTCGTCAACCACTTTTAAACCGGGTATGAACTTCTTAAGCCAGTTCATCTGCCCCATAGCCTCATAACAAGCTACAAACTCGGCATACATTGTGAACGATGTAGTGACAGTTTGCTTTGAGATTTTCCACGAAATAGCTCCTCCAGCGAGAGTAAACACATATCCGAATGTTGACTTTCTATCATCTCCCGCATAATCAGAATCTGTGTACCCTACTATATAGAGTGAATCTGATCTTCTGTATGTCATCATGAGGTATTTTGTTCCTTGCAAATAGCGTAAGACTTTCTTTATCAATTCCCAATGCTTTGTTCCAAGATTGCTCTGGAATCTGCCAAGTAACCCGGTAACAAATGCTAAGTCAGGGCGTGTACACACTTAGCATACTGTAAGCTTCCGACAGCTGAAGCATATGGAACCGATTTCATTTGATCGATCTCATATTGGTTTCTGGGGCATTAAAAATCTCTATATCTGTCGCTCTTAACTATACGTGCAAGTGATGGACTATATTTATGTATACCATATTTCTTTAAAACTTTCTCTATGTATGCTTTTTGTGACAGTCTCAATACCCCTTTGTTTCTATCTCGGTGAATTTCGATTCCTAGAACGAATGAAGCTTCACTAAGATCTTTCATATCAAAGTTTAAGGACAAGATCTTCTTGGTCTCTAGTAGCAGACTGACGTCACTACAAGCAAGTAGGATATCATCCACATACAGAATTAAGAAGATAAACTTCTCATCTTTAAACTTTGAGTAAACACAGTTGTCTTCT
This sequence comes from Zoysia japonica, assembly GCA_001602275.1. Classification (NCBI taxonomy): domain Eukaryota; kingdom Viridiplantae; phylum Streptophyta; class Magnoliopsida; order Poales; family Poaceae; genus Zoysia; species Zoysia japonica. Next base: position 364,113 of record BCLF01000060.1, on the reverse strand, counting down.
ATATTTTCTTTAAACCTAAATTTTCTTATTGTACTGTCAAACATAAGTATCACTGTCTTGATGCTTGCTTTAACTCATAAATCGATATCTTTAGGCGGCATCCCATTCTTTTATTTTCTTCCACGACAAAACCTTTCGGTTGTGCCATGTAAACATTTTTCTCCAAATTTCCATTAAGGAAAGCCGTCTTTACATCCATATGATGTAACTCTAAATTATAATGAGCCACTAGTGCCATTATGATTCTGAAAGAATCTTTATATGAGACTGAAGAAAAGGTCTCATTATAATTAATCCCTTCTCTTTGCGTAAAGCCTTTTGCCACGAGTCGTGCTTTATATCTTTCTACATTCCTTTGAGAGTCGAGTTTTGTCTTATAGTCCCATTTGCAGCCTACTGTTTTGGCTCTTTTTAGGAATTACTTTTAAGTCCCAGACTTTATTAGCCTTCATGGACTTCATTTTTTCTTCTATGGCTTCAAGCCATTTTGAAGAGTTTTCGCTTCTCATGGCTTCTTCAAATGAGGTGGGATCATCCTTCATTTGAAATTCCTCTATTTGATAAATCTGATAATCATCAGAAATAAGTGATCTTCTTACTCTTTGAGACCTTCTTGAGGCCTCCTCACTTTGCACATTTTCTGTTGGAGGCTGTTGTTGCTCCTGAGTAGCAGGTTCCTCATTCTCATTCGTTATTGCCACAGGAGGAATGATAAAAGTTGCTGGCACCACAGTGTCCTGCACTGTCGGTGCAGCGACAGCCAGTAATGAGAAGAATGACTCTTAAATCATCGGAGGAGGTGCGTACGCTCGCTTTTCTTCGAGATCAATCTCTCGAGCTACCATGCTCCCCCTCATCATCTCATCCTCTGAGAAGACAGCGTGTCTCGTTTCTACAAACTTTGTATATCTGTTCGAACAGTAGAAACACAAACTTTTTGACTTTTCTGGGTAACCAATAAAATGGAAACTCACTATTTTAGGATCTAGTTTCTCAATGTTTAGGTTAAATACTTTGGCCTCAGCTGGTCTCCCCCACATTCGCAAGTGGTTTAATGAGAGAACTCTTCATGTCCACAATTCGTACGGTGTTTTGGGCACCGACTTACTTGGTAATCTGTTGAGAATATAAATGGCAGTTTTTAACACCTCCATCCACAAACTCAATGGCAGTGTGGAATAGCTCATCATGCTTCGCACCATATCCATCAGGGTACGGTTATGTTTTTCAGCTATTCCATTTTGCTGAGGTTTGCCCGGTGTAGAATATTAGTCCACTATTCTATTTTCCTGTAGAAACCTTGCAAAAGGTCCAGGAACTTGTTCATACGGGGTATGCCGACCGTAGTACTCCCCCACGATCGGATTGGACTATCTTTATCTTTAAATCGTGTTGGTTTTCAACTTCAGCCTTAAATATCTTAAATTTATCTAAGGCTTTCTTTCTTTCTTTAATTGGATAAATATAGCCATATCGGGAGTAATCATCCGTGAATGTTATGAACGAGTCATAACCATATATACTCTTCACACGAAAAGGACTACAAATATCTGTGTGAATAATTTGTAGAACTCATGTGCTTCTTTTTGCATCTTTCTTAATTTTCTTTACATATTTTTCTTTGATGCATTCTCTGCATTGTTCTAGGTCTGAGAACTTTAATGGAGAAAGAATATCATTCTTAACTAGTCTTTCTATTCTCCCCCTCGAAATATGGCCTAAATGACAGTGCCATAATTTCGACGACGCATCTAGAGTTCTTTTTCGTTTTCTGTTTACACTGGTAGACGATGATTCATTTACTTTCTCGCACGCAGCGTTCTTATTATCGCATACGACATTCACATTATCACATAGTGATAACAAATAAAGCTTATTTTATAAGATGGCAAGACCAACACATTCTTTATTAAACATTATTTCACATTTAGCATTTCTAAAATAACAATCATAATCATCATTGTCCAAACATGACACACTAATCAAATTCCTCTGTAGAGAGGGTACATAGAGAACATCTCTAAGTATAAGAGTGAAGTCATCAGCTAGCTCTAATGAAAGATCACCAACGGCTTCAACTTCTGCTTTGACTCCATTTGCAACTTTAATGCATCTTTCTCTTCTTTGCGTAGTCCTCGTCGAACGGAATCATTGCAATGAATTAGTAACATGAACAGTTGCTCCAGAGTCAATCCACCAAGTGGATTTTGAATATTGCACATATAGGAATTCGTTTTTGAAGGTAATAATGTTCTCACTTTTCTTTGCCATGATCATCTTTAAGTAATCAGGATAGTTCTTCTTGTAATGTCATGTCTTCTTGCAGTGAAGACATTGGTCCTTGTCTTATACAAATTTGTTCTGTTGAGGCTAATAGACAGGGGTTTTTCCCTTGTTCTTTGAGGAGTGACTGTTGAAATTTTTTCTTTTGTTGTCCTTCACATAGTTGATAGAACCACCATGTGAAGCTTTAATTTTGTTCTCCTTTTGCACACACATAGCTATACACTTTTCCAAGTCCCATGTCTCGGGTTGCATATTGTAGTTGACAACAAATGTGTCAAACTCTTTTGATAAAGAAGCAAAAATCAGATGGATAATAAGCTCATCCTTTAGACCCAGATCTATTGGTTTGAGCTTAGATGCCATATTGCTCATCTTTAGTATGTGCTCTCTTATGCCACCGTTACCACCAGAGTACCTTTCTGTCACAAGTTGCTTAATTACTTGTGTAGCATATGTCTTTGAAGAGCCAGTAAACTGATTCTTTATTTTTATAAGGTACTCTGTGACAGTGTCACACTCTGAGATTGAGCCTAGAATTGCAGGCTCAATCGTGTTCTTTGTTACAGTCATACACTTTTTGTTGGCTGTGGTCTATTTCCTATGCTCAAGGTAATAGAACATCTTTAAGCGAGCATAGTCCCTCTGTCTAGTCTGCCAAGCAGCATCAGCCTCATTTTTTTCCTCACTGGCTCCTCAGGCTCAGTGGGACATGCTGTGGTGAGGACCCAGTCCACCTCAGCTAAGATAAACGCTAGGTCTATCTTTTTTTTCTACTCTCCATAGTTTTCACCTTTGAGAGTGGAGATCTCTTTGATACAACTCATCAAGTTGTATCTGTCTATAAATAAATCAAACAAAGTGAGAACATAATAACAGTAAAATTATATGCCTTATTTTCAACGTTGGTAAAAAATATGACACACAATTTTGTCTTATACATTAAATCTACATCACCGTTGGGCAGAAATAGAAATAATGTATAAAATTATCAATTACAAAATTATAATACTGTTATTATCAACGTTGGTCAGAAAATAACAATATCATAATTATCTGAAATTTATTATTATTTTTTCAAAATTAAATTCTCCCGTTGGTTCAAATTTAATAATGAAAATAATATTCTTTAAGTACACAGCGGAAAATAAAAATTTCTTTAATTTTCAGAAGCATTTACTTTATTTTTCTATTCTGTCAAAATTATCTCGTTGGTTCAAATTTTGACAGATTTAATTAAGCCAAAAATTAGCAAAATAGTCAATTAACATAAGCCTCTGAAAATTAAAAAAGAAAAATTCCTTAAAATTGGGCCCTTTCTCTCTTTTCGGCCCATTGGTGAACAGTGGCGCGTGTGGCCCTCTGGAACTGCGGCCCAGCACGCCATTTTCTTTTTTTTTGTTTCTTTTCTTTTAGCCCATCAGCACGAGGCAAGTCGGCCCAAAGTACTTTTGGCCCAGCCATGCAGCCTCTTTGAATTCGGGTGAGAAAACCTTGGCTTGGGCTCACATTCTTTCCTCCCACATGGGCCAAAAAGAGGCCCATTCGGTCGTGCGTGGATCTCGGCCGCAATAGGCGGCCTGCCTTATTGAAACCCTAGCCCCCTCCTGCGCCGGTTGGAACCCTAGCCCCTTTCACCCACGCCGCGTCCCTCGGGAGCTCTCTGGCGGCGGCTGGCCCGCGCGCCGCGCCACGCAATGCGCCCGCGC
>BCLF01000060.1:339979-359542 GCA_001602275.1 Zoysia japonica | reverse complement strand
CTCGCGCATGCCGCTCGGTGTCGGCCGCCTCGCGCGCGCCTGCTCGTGGGTCGGCCGCCTAGCGCGCGCTTTTCTTTCTTTTGCTTTTTGGTGTAGGTTTTTCGCAGGGCCGGAGGGCCACCGCTACAGTGAGTTCGGCTGGCGGCTAGTGTTAGGGTTAACCTTTGAGATGATGTTAGCTCTCTGAATCCGACTCCGTAGAAAGACTCCGATACCATTGTTAAACTTTTGTAGATCGCCTAAGGTCTAGATCCGAGGTCTAGAGGAGAAAGAGCGAGGTTCTGCGGTGTTCTTGTGTTCATACCTTCATATCCGATCGCCGCCGATGCTAAGGAAGAGGAAGTGGCCATTCGTCCTTTGTCGGTGCAGTCCTCTGCTCTTGGACAGCGTCGATCGGAGAAGAGGACGAAGGCTGATGGCGACGATGTTCCTGTGGCGGCGGTGGTGCGATTCCTGTCACTTACAGCGCCTCTGAAGATCGGCTTAGAGTTCTGGATGTCAAGTGAGATTGTGGCTACGACCAACTTCGTGTCTCGTGCCTCGGCCCTCATCAGGCACCCCATCCGTCACGTTTAAGCCAATGAACTGAACGCCTCCAATCAGGACGTGTGGTCAAGAGGCCCAATTAGGAGATCGATTCTAACTGGGTCCTCGGTGGAATCCGGCAGTCCGGAGCCAAGTGCCAGACCGAACCCACCGATTCAGCGCAAAACCGTTGCTGAACGTAGTCAGAGCAGCAGCGGAGTTTAGAAGCAGGGCTAGAACTGGTTGAATCGAAGGGATCCATGTCGCCTGTCGGCCTCTGCGACGTCACCGGACACCGGAGGCCGCTCAATGATTTGGGGATGATCTCAGCCAGCCGCGTTAAGCTGGGGCCTCTGCACCTGCAGGCGATTTTGCAGGCAGTCTTGTCTACTCCTAGCAGATGGTCGATGGTCCATCCAACGAAAGGCACGGTGACTTTGCCGTTTACGGGGCTACTACGCCCGAAACCGCGGTGCTGCACTGAAGACCGATGCGGACTGAACATTCCGCTCTCCCAAACGAGACGCCTGCTGCTGCTCGATTGGTCAGGTCGCAGCTTCACTGCTAACCTATCGACAGGCGGACGGCCATCCCACGGCGGCAGTTACTCAGTTACTCCCTCTGTCCTTTAATGCTCCTTTCGTCCATGTACGTCCATGTAAAAATGATATCGTGAGATTCAAATTCTGTCAAAAAAAAAAAAATTAGCGTGGTGTGTGATGAGCTTCACAAGTGGAGATTTTTTCCCTAGCTGAACCGAAGCCTTCGTCTACCTCACTTTGACCACTGCTCCCACCGAAGATGGCGGCGGATGGGGCACCTCGGGCGCGGCGCCGCCAATGGGGTCCTCGAGCGCGGCAAGCCACGACTGGATGGGGCGCCTCAGGCGCGGCAGCAGCGCCCTGACGCGACCCCTCAGGCGCGGCGGTCGGCGTCCCGATGGGGGCCTTGGCCGCGGTGACCACAGGCACGGCGGCCGGTAGCACGATTCGGTCACGGCGGGCGGTGACCAGATGGGGCGCAGCGAGCAGCGGCCGGATGGGATGTCTCAAGTGCAATGACAACGGCTCGATGGAAGGCCACAACCATGTTGACAACGACATCGCCGATGCTCTCTGAGAGAGCCGTCTCGTCCGTGAGGTCACGACAGAGCTCCTCGACGGCGACAAAAGGAGAGCCTCGCCTCGCGCGTGGCGTTGACGACTGGCGGGGTCCTCGTCAAATCCCGCTGGGGAGCCCTGCGCACGGCAGCAGCAGCGACGGCCCGATGGAGAGCCCCGCGCGCTGCAGCGGCATCCCTATGGGGACGGACGGCACGAAGATCGATGACTGATTAACTGTGCTGCTACTCTCATACTACTAATAAAGGGATCTTGATTTTTTACTTTGAAACGCAGGACGCTACATTTTCAAGGACGGAGGGAGTATAAAGTATTTAAACTTTTCATACCAAAAATAATAAAAGAAGATCTTTATTCTATTTCTACTCATTTATTTTTCACTTACTAAATTAATTACGGAATTTTTGTTTTATTTCTAAAATCTCTTATATTTGAGACAAATTTGAATCTCACCGTCTCTTATATACTTTCTCGAGTTTTAAATTATTGACACCATTCACTTTTAACATCAACTTTTACTTATTCGTTTTATTCAAAAAATTTATTCAAATATATAAATATTAATCATATTTTAAATATCATTAATAATAAAATAAATAATAGCAAAATTTTTTATATTTGAATAAATTTTTTTAATAAAATAAATGGTTAAAGCTGATGTTAAACATCAGACATTAATATTTTAAAATTGGAGAACTAAAAAGGACAGAGAGAATAAAGCAGCAGGTCCACATCTCGCCTCCCTCATCGGGACGGGACGGGGCGTTTCCAGATCGGGAAGGGAACAGGCACGAGAGCCGCACGTCGTCGTCTTCGTCTTCTCCGTCCGTATCAGCCGCCGTCGGTCACGAGGATTCGTCGCGCGCCCAGAATTGGCGCGCCGTCTTGTCTGTCCAGCGAACAAACACTGGCACAAGTACAGCACGGCGCCTCGCCGCACGGTCACGCAGCGGCTTCGATTGTCAGGCAGGGCGACAGCGACAAGTGGAGCGGCGTGACGTCGTCGTGGCCTAGCCGAGCCGCCCCGAATGTTGGCGTTCGACCCTCGGCGCGGCGAACGCGGCACGGGAGCAAGCGCCTCGCGTGGCGTGGCGGCGTGGGGAAGCAGCTTCCTTCGCAGTAGTACCACACTGCTGGAGTAATTAACTTGGGCCCGGCCGGCCGTCAACGTTAGCACCCAGTGACGTGAAGCCATGGGAGCAAGTACTAGTACGGAGTACTACCACGCACTCGTAATTAACCACCGCTTGCGTGAGGCTCAAGGGAGGCGAGCGGCTTGCGTGAGGAGGAAGGGAGAGCCCCGCCGTGCGATGTCAAGACGACGCGCATCGCCGCCGGAGCTCAGCCGCCAGCCGCCTCAGCCGCACCCAAGGCGGGGGTCTGGTGTTGCACCTACCTGTTCACCACGTCCCGTCGTTTTCCGGCAGATTTGAGCTCGGTCGCAATTTCTACTTCTCCGAGTACTCCTACTGCTAGTAGTACTAAGACGACTGAGCATGACAGACAAGTGTGCCGATCGAATGGCTACTAGGAAGAAAACAATGCACTTTGAAGCTGCTGCTCTCAAGGTTTTGAAAACGGGTAAAAATCAATTAATTTTTGCGATTTTCGATCTAATAAATCCAATTCAATTTAGATTAGATCCGATTTTTAATTAAAAATCAAATTTAACATTGTAACAAAATCAGTTAATAGATAAATTTTTTGATCCATCAAAAACAGGGTTGACCCCAGTTTCTAAAACCTTGCTGCTCCTGCCGTTACACTGGCCCAAACCCAAATGGAGCTGGTTTCCCTTCCACGTGCGCAACTGGCGCTCATCAGTCTGTGGCCACCTCCAGTCTCCAGACGCCCTCGTCGTCGTCGCAACTCGCACTCTAGTAAAGCCTCGGGCGGCCACTGCATTTTCTCTCCGTCGAGACAGCTGACAGGTTCCGGAGTCAAATGCAACTGCTACCATGATATTTGCTCTTGACTCTTGAGTTCAAATATAATTGCTCCAGCGGCCACCTCTCCTCTCCGATTCCCCTCAATCAAGTCGGTCCTAAGATCTCAGAACCAAGTTTTATAAAACCGCTCAAAACCGGTCAATTTTTACGGTTTTCGATGAAATCGGTCTGGTCTAGTTTTATCGGACGATCGGTTTTCGTTTTAAAATTTTTAAAAAATTTGAAAATTTAAAAAAATTCGGAATACCAAAACCGATCAATTTACCGATGAAACCGGTAGTTCCAAATTTTGAAATTTGAAACCGTAAAAACCAAAAAAACCGAGTGGCTAACCGGTGAAACTGGCCGGTTTATTATAGCAGTTTGTTCAAATTTTGAATTTTCGATTTAAAGCAGTTTTCGACCGGTTTTTTCAGTTTTCACGATTTTTGTTAAGCGGTTTAAACAAAATAGAAACCCTACTCGGAACTCGACCTTATCCTCTCGATTCTGCTACAGTAGAGAGAGGCGAAGGTGAGAAGCGAGCTCTCTGCCGGCGGAGCCTGCGGGCTCTCCCACACCCAATGCCCAACGGGGCTTTGGATCGCGGTGGAGACCGTGGTGCTCTCATCAGCGGGTTGGCGGGTTGCTGGTTTTTTTCCTTCCTCTCGAAGCCGCTTTTCTTGCTTCAGCAGAGAGGTGACGCGGAGGCGGAAAGCGCTCCGTCGATTTCGCTGCGTCTCGCTCGTCTCCGGCGGCATCCGAGCTGTGGGAGATGGATGAGACCGGCCAAATCGATGTCCGGTTCGTATATCCCATCTATCTAGTTGGTTCTCAGGTAGTTTAGGGTTTAGGTAGCTCCTATCCTCGCTGTTAATAGTGGTTGAGCTTTTTTGTGCGGTTGGAGTTCTCACCGGCGACGGTGACAGCCGGTGGGTTACTGCGCTGCAGCTCTTTATCCCCAATGCCTTTCTGGCTTGGGTGAAGTTTATGTTTCTAGGAATGACGTTGAGACGGGGGCAGTGGCATCCTGTCTGGAATAATATCTTCCGAGCTCTCTTTCGTATTGGCGGTGTTCCAACACCGCCCCGAGTTCGTGGAGTCGGGTTCGGCAAATTCGGCTCCTCAGTGCACTGCGTCATCCGGTGTCGTTGTGCAATGGTTCGGCTGTTTCATCCGGCTCTTTGAAGGCTGGATCTGGTTTGTGTCTTCGCCGTTTTACGGCGAGGTGGTCTGCTCTAGTTGGGTTGGGGGTGTTCGGCTGATATTCTTTCTGCTCTGGCTATTTACTGCGACTCTTCTCTTTAAAGCTTTGTGATGAAGACTTTCATTCGTTGGTGGTGCTTCTCACAGCTTTTTTCAGGTTTCGACGATGGTCTAAAGGATCGTGGCGACGTCCATGATGGTCGTGACGGTGTCGAAGCCTCTTCCTCTCCGGTGGAGCTCGTTTCTGTGTAGGACTCTGACGGTCTTGTTAGCATCTGTCTTTGTCTTGTGTAGTTCTTTGGTCTGTTGGTGTATCGGTTGCCTGTATTTATATTTATACTTTGTTGATTCATGAATATATCGGTTTATAAAAAAAATTCTAGCCCGCGTCCAAAAATATTTGCAATATACTAATTTGTTTTGGTACCAGGTCAAACAAGGATAGTAATCGGTTTATTCTTAAACTATTCTTATTAATAAAAACTTTAATTAATTTATTTTTAAATTTAAAGACTTTTCTAACAACAACAATTTACAATCAAATTAAGCGACAAACCACAGATATTTCACATGACATGGTGCAGAACCAAGTCCGGGGCAGCCATTCCGAGTTGCTGATTGCTAATACTAGCAGTCTAGAAAAATACTTGCCTAAGAGCAGCTTCAATAATGACCTAAACTAAGTATCTAAACACTAATTTGAGCTCCAACAGGTACTTATACCAGCTACCTAAATTTACCTATTGTTAAAAGATTTGGAAACTTTTTCAAATAATTTTTTTAAATTCCAAAGGCCCACTCACAGAGAATATTGCGCTTATCAATTTTGGTAGGCAACTATTTTTGTGATGGCAGACTGGTTACCATATTCATATAAATGGTAGGCTAGTTACCATATTCATATAAATGGTAGCTAGTTACCATATATACAGGTGTTATACTTGGTAGCCTAGTTACCATATACGTGGGCATTCTTGTATATAAATAGAGATGCGAGCCGTCGTCCAGAACACACAAACCATTCTCATTCTCCTCTCCCTCGAGTGCTAAGCTACTCTGTCTTCCCCACCCGTCGTCGACGTGCCATCGGCGTCGGGAGAGCCGGTCTCTGAAACCCACGTCCCCTCGTGTCTCTGCACAGGGTAAGGGCCGTATAAAGTTTTGAGAAGCGCCTCCGCGACTGCTCGCTGTTTGTCTGCTTCCCCTCGACGCTGTTCGACTCTTTGCTCTGGTCACGTGCTGCATCTACATCGACGGTCTGCTTCGCCTACTATTTGCGCCGCAACTTCACTGTAAAAATGACATGCCTCTATCTCTTTCCACTGTTTATATGCATTCTGTTAGCACTGGAGGGATCACGATTGCTTCGGCAAATATGGATCGTAGTGCTAATATGCACCATACATAGTATTCCGAACCTCACTATATTTAATTTTTTACTAAATACTGCAATTAATTTAATCATCACTAAAATGCGATTAGTTTCAACAATCCAAAAACCTTATAGGCATTTAGGTATAGATGAATTTGCTGATGCGATGAAACCGAAGAAGTTCAAGAGATGGCAGACGAGAGTCCAACTATGACTCTCGGCTATGAGCGTGTTTTGGGTCGTGGGTAATCCTTCTGCCCTGTCTCTTGCAAGTGAGAAAGAGGTGCAGAAATTTACCGCGGCTACGACGATTTTTAGTCCGATGCGCTCTTAGTGTTCTCTCTGACAAGTTGTGCGATGTGTACATGCACATCCAAAGAGACACAGAATTGTGAGAGGCACTTGAACATAAGTTCGCAGCCTCAGATGCTAGACGCATGCTAGAGCGAGCTGTATGTCATGAAGCAGTACCATGACTTCAAAATGGGGGATAACCGTTCTGTCGTAGAGCAGACCCATGAACTTTAACTCATTGTGAGGAAGCTCGAACAGATTGGATGTCAGTTGCTTGACAAGCTTGTGGCAGAGGGCATTATTGTCAAGTTACCTTCATCATAGAGGAACTATGTCACATCTCTGAAACATAAGAGATAAAATATTTCTGTTAAAAATTTGTTGGCTGGTCTTGATGTTGAAGAGAAGGCTCGAGCAAAAGATGCTCCACCAAAAGCACTTGAAGGACAGTCCAGTGCCAATATAATGCAGCACACAGCTGGTAGTAAGAACTAGAACGAAAAAAGAAAAGTTGTACAGACTATTAAATTCAAGAAGAAGATGAACATGAATGAGATTATCTGCTTTGTGTGCGGTGATAATGGACACTTTTCTAAAAAGTGTCGTAATGGCAAGGGCAAGAACAATCAGAAGGGGCAAAAATCTGCCAACAAGACCATTGGTGACTCCAGTGTAGGCTCTGGGTATGGTAATTTACCTAGTGTTTTCTCTGTTTATTAATCTAATAATTGGTAGATAGACACAGAAGCCAATATTCACGTTAATTCTGATATATCTATGTTTTTATCTTATCAGACCACACGAGGTTCAACTGTCATGATGGGGAACGGCTCGCATGCTTCTGTTCTTGATGTTGGTTCGGTCGATCTGAAGTTTACTTTGAGAAAGATCGTTCGATTGAAGAACGTGCAGGATGCCCCCTCAATAACCAAGAATTTCGTTAGTGGATCTCTTCTCTGTCAAGATGGATTCAAGCTGGTCTTTGAGTCAAATAAAGTAGTTGTGTCGAGATTCGGCCAATTCATTGACAAAGGCTCTAATAGCGTAGGCTTGTTTCGCTTTTTCCTTTCAGATTTCTCAAATAAAATTATGAACCATGCGTGTGATTCGAACAATTTTGAGGCTGATATATAGCATTCTCGTTTGTGTCGCATTAACTTTGGTTGTATGTCGCGGTTATCTAGTATGAGTTTAATTCTAAAGTTACCTACTGTCAAAGGTTCTAAATGCCAAGCTTGTGTGCAACCAAAGCAACCTTGTAAGCCTCATAAAGCTGTAGATGAGAGAAACTCGACATTATTAAAACTCATTCATTTTGATATCTGCGAAAAGAATGGTGTATTGACAAAAAGAGGGAAAAGACACTATATGACCTTAATTGATGATGCGACTAGATACTGTTATGTGTTTCTTCTAAAAACTAAACATGAGGCGTTAGAATGTTTTAAAACTTATAAAGCTGAGGTGGAGAATCAACTGGAAAGAAAAATAAAACGAGTTAGGTCTGATTGTGGTGGGAAATACTTTTCCAATGAGTTTGATCTTTTCTGTTTAGAGAATAGAATAATTCATAAACGAACACCTCCCTGTTCACCTCAATCTAACGGGGTTGTCGGAAAAAAAACCGAATGTTAATAGACTTGTTGAATGCCATGTTAGGAACATCCGGTATGTCTAAGGCATGGTGAGGGGAGGCTGTTTTGATAACTTGTCACGTTCTGAATAGAGTTCCTACTAAAAACAGTAAAGTTACTCTATATGAAGAATGGAAGAGAAGAAAACCTTCACTTCGTTACTTGCACATTTGGGGCTATTTGACCATAGTTAGCATACCAATAAATAAAAAGCGCAAGCTCGGACATAAAACAGTTGATTGCATCTTTTTAGCATATGCACATCACAGCTTGGCATATAAGTTCTTAGTAATAAAATCTGAAACGTCTGATGTTTTAGTTGATTCACTTTTGGAGTCTCGTGATGTCACTTTCTTTGAAAATATTTTTCCATTGAAAGATGCATATTCTCCATCTAGTTCATCCTTTAATTTGACTCCTGAACCCATATCTGTGATTGAGTCATTTGAGCACCTGCATGAAAAAAATAAGAAGAATGACAGTGAAGAAGCTCTTCGAAGGAGCAAAAGACAGATGATTGCGAAATCTTTTGGTGATGACTTCACTATGTACCTTGTGAATGATACTCCCACAACTATCTCAGAGGCATATGCATCGCCTGATGCAGAATACTGAAAGGATGCAGTCTGTAGTGAGATGGACTCCATCACTGCCAATGGGACGTGAGAAGTAACAGACCGACCACTTGGTTGTAAGCTAGTGGGATGCAAGTAGGTGTTTAAGAAGAAGCTAAGACTTGATAGTACTATTGAAAAGTACAAGACAATGCTTGTGGCTAAAGAGTATACTCAGAAAGAAGGCGATGATTTTTTTATACTTACTCACTTATTGCCAGGATGACTACCATCCGGATACTATTATCCTTGGCTGCCTCAAATAGTCTTCTCGTTCATCAGATAGACGTGAATACGGCTTTTCTTAATGGAGAGCTAGATGAAGAGATCTATATGGATCAATCTGATGGATTTATAGTACCAAGACAAGAGGGCAAGGTGTGTAGGTTACTTAAGTCCTTGTACGGCTTAAAGCAAGCACCCAAACAGTGGCATAAGAAGTTTGACAAAACTTTAAGCTCTTCTAGGTTTACAGTGAATAAAGCTGATACTTGTGTATATTACCGTTATGATGGGGTAAAGAAGTAATCTTGTGTTTGTATGTTGATGACATACTTATTTTTAGTACAGGTCTCGATGAGATAAATGATGTAAAATCATTTTTATCCCAAAATTTGACATGAAGGATTTGGGTCAAGCGGATGTGATCCTGAATATTAAACTAAACAAAAGAGAGAATATGATTACTCTATTACAATCCCATTATTTGGAAAATGTATTGAGCCGTTTTGGCTACATGGACAACAAACCTTCTCCAACTTTTTATGATCCTAATCTAATACTTCGAAAGAAACGAGGATTAGAAAAGGATCAATTGAGATACTCTAAATCATTGGGTCACTGATGTCTCTAGCGAGTGCAACTCGCCCTGACATCTCGTTTACTGTGGGCAAACTGAGTAGATTTACATTTAATCCAGGAGATGATCATTGACATGGTATTGATCGATTGTTGTATTATATAAGAGGTATAATGAGTTATAGAATTCACTATTCAGGGTATACTAAGTGTACCCAAAGGATATAGTGATTCAAATTGGATTACACACACCGACGAGCTAAGGGCCACTAAATAAAAATGACATGCCTCTTTCTCTTTCCGCTATTTATATGCATTCTATTACTAGCACTGGATAGATCACGATTGCGTGGCAAATATGGATCGTAGTGCTAGTATGCATCATACGTAGTATTTCGAACTTTATTATAATTAATCTTTTCTTAAATACTGGAATTAATTTAATCATCACTAAAATGCGATTATTTCCAACACCTATCTCATCTCTACCAAATCCGGTACCCACATTTAACAATAGTTTAGGTCGACTTATCTTCAAAAACTTTTTCTTGCTTGATTAATTTTTACCTATGTGAATATAGTGATGTGACATATTTAATATTTTGTCTCTGTGAATATTAATATCCGTTGAAGTTAGCAATATTTTTTAATACCTATATTGATTTAGCTACGGCCTAAAGAGAGTTTAGGTACTCAAATTTTAAGTCACTCTCTAACACCACGGAAACATTTGTCGACGCACTGTGAGTTCCGTGGTCAACCTGCCGTGTATAGCCAAGAACGAGGAGCCACGCTGAACAGGGGTGCGTGACAGCACCGGAACAGTACCACTACTCAGTACTGTAGTTACTGAGTACTGATCCCAGTAATGGTTCAAAGTTAAGCTGCTCTTGAAAAGGGGTAGATAGAGCCCAGCATAAACCAATTGGTGTGCATCTGCCATGAGAAAAAAAGGGCTGAAAAAAACTTATTTACGGATCAACTGAGCATAGACCATCCACAGAGGGCGGTGTCTGAAGAATTTATTTTTCTTTAGCATCGATGCTAATCACTGCATGCAACAACCGGTGCTTGAAACTTATAAACTGCTAGCATCGCTGCTTGTACATATACATGGTGCTTCATCCATATTTTTTTGCGCCAACTTTTCTTAGCTTCGGGACCAACTCTCTGAGAGAGTAAAGAAATGAGGTAACGATCTTGATTTGATGTTCCAAGCTTTGATTCAGTTGGATGATTTTATGTTGCTATGTTTTTAGTTACGGGTCCCATCTATCGCTGCAGTAAAAACAAGCCATCATTTTTTTATCTTTGCAACCTAAAAGGGTGTTATAAGGGGCACCAAAACATTTGAGGGTTCTAGTTTTTTGGCACCAAACATATTTTCTTCCACAATTTGGATGAATTCCACTATAGCCTTAATACAATTTTGTAAATATACATTTGAGCTATTTGCAAATTGTTGAATCCCATTATATCAACGCTATTAAGTTTTTAAAAGAGAACAGAACAATATTTACTTCTACATCTAGTTGATTTGACATTCCACCCTCCTCTTATATTTTTAGGAAAAAAATATGCATCTGTTGGTAAAATCTCTATCTAACATAAAAGGGCCTCAGACCCTATTTAAAACGGAGAAATTTCATAGGAAAAAAGTATAAGTGGAAAAAAAATTCGTTCATTCTAAACAGGGCCTCAGTGAGGCTGGTATAGTTTTATTTAGTACTTGGTGCAAAAGCAAAGTTGATGTAACCAATCAGTAGTAAAAGTTTATTGTACGGTCATAACTTGAAGCAATTCTAATAAATTAAGATATACTAAAGCTCGAGATTGCTATAGTAGCTAAGCTAGCATATTGTTGACTCATTTTGGACCAACAAGGTTACACTAGACAACTTGCAAACTGACGATCTTCAAATCCAGTTTAAAATCATGTCTGCTGAAAAACAATGACAAGTTGCACATAAACTGAGTGCGAGGTACTCTACTGCCTGAGCCTGTACACGGAATTTGAATACCGACACCATGTGATCCCTAGTCAACAAAATATTAATTAAAGAAAACGATACAAAAATTAGAGGAAACCATGCAGAATTTCCTGGTGCAAAGCGAAGCGTGTGCACCTAGCAGGCCATGTGGGAAAGGGGCGAAAAACTGGACCCCGGCAAAGACGGGATTAGATTTATCTCGAATATAAAAACGGCCGGAAATTGTCGTGCTGTCAGAAAGATCGAAAGCAGAGAGAAAAAATAACAGGAGAGAGAAATGTGAAAGCGACTTGATCCGGCGCCCATGTGGACATGTCCCATGGACCAAACAAAATTCGTGAAATCCCTTCAGATCTCCGGTCAGACACCTTGCCGGCAAACTAGTATAGGAGTCGCACAAAATAGTACTTCTTTGTAAATATATTCAGGCTTGTTGGAATACAATTATTTTAACCTCACAAAAAAATTTACAGGAAAAAATGCAGGAATAGAAAAAATTCCTCTATTCAAATGGGACCTCAATGTTTAAATTTTGTAATAAATCACTTAGATTATCTTCAACAAAATATACATAATGATCTTGATGCTTTAACAAAGTTGTATTGTGTCTCATCAATGATTGAAGAGTACTCTGTTTCGATTCCCTCTTATCTCTGTTGTAGCATCAATAGAAGGGGTGGTGATTACGAGTAAAATTGTATGATCTTTGTTGTCTTTTAGAGTTTCTAGACGGTAATAGGTACAAAAACTTATTCACTGACCACCATTTGGATTGTATATAACAGACAAAGATGAAACTTTATGTACCATTGTGATATTGTAAAATACTCCCTTTAAACTTAAAATGTTATCGATTTGTAATGTTATATTTGATCATTCATGTTATTGAAATGTGTATTTACATGATTGGAAGTTGATCATGATTTGATGTACTTTTACATTAGTGTCTGGTAGGAGATGCAAAATGGATGGAAGTTGCTTAGTTTAGCATATCACTATGATATGTGTCGGCGTTCTGACTACCGCCACAGTACGAAATACGATCAAAAGAGTGGTGTGCCTTCGTATTCAATGTGGCCCTAGTCTACGGAAGACTTAATGGGGTTTTTTTTTACCTGATTCGGTCTACCTCGAACGGAGTAAGGCCCTACGTCCAAGGAGTGGTTTATATTAGTTGGTGAGTACAAAGGGTCGGACTCTCTCTTCAGGAGGGAGCCCGGTGTCTGAGTTGTGAGGTGCCCGATGCCCGTATTCGTGAGGTTGCTCGCGAACGCGAACAGTTGCGCGCAAGAGTTCAGAGCCGGAAACTCAAAAAACACACCCCGCTATCGCCTTCGGATCCCACTTTATATACAGCGGTCCGAGGTTACAAAATAGTGGGTCCTATGTGATTTTATTGTCTCGCTGACAGGTGGGTTCTCCGTTGACATCGTAATCACTCGTCATGCCCGTGCGGAGGCGTGGCGCGTCTCGTCGCACGTCGCGCCGGGTACTGTAGTGTCAGTCCGGTACTGTAGCGTCAGCCATAGTGTCGTCGGGTCTTGTCTATAGACTTCCGCGGTCCGCCCACGTCGCGGTGGACTAGGCCCATTTTGTTGGGATGGCTGACGGTAGGCCGTCGGAATAAATGCGACATAAATGCTGCATCTAGCCCGGGGGTTGGCCATTAGGGGTCGGTCTTCGGAGGTCGGTCTCATCGTACATCTTAGCGCTGGATGTGGCTAAGACTTGGCTTTCGTAGATCGTTGCCCTGAGGGTCGGACCGCGCGTTCATGCTTCGTCGTCCGACTCCAAAACCCCTCGAAGTCTTAGCCCATGTATACGAGTATGGGTCGACAAGTACCTGGGGTACATGATCCTGACAATATGTACGAACAATAGATTGATATTTGCATGCATGTGATTCTAATTTGTGGAAGAAAAATAATGAGGTTACCATGGAAAATGACTCAAAGGCACACAAAGAATTCTAAATATAACATATCACGACTAGATTTACCTGTTTCCTTATGTATGGAAATCCTAGAAAAAGGGTAGAAACTCATAGGGAAATATTTGTGAAATGCATTTTGATTTTGAATCTTCAGAGCACAGTGAAAAATGTACATTTAAGTTTCATATGGGAGTAAAACTGATAATTTTAGAACAGTAATGATTTGGTGTTAAAGATAAAAGTTGGACTCGTTATGGTTGGTGCAGTTTAAAAGTCTAAAAAGATTAAAGGCCTCTTTGGAACATAGGGTAGGAAAGATATAGGAATAAGAAATCCGCAGGATTTGAGGTGGTGTGCTTCTTTATTTCTAGGAATTTTCTAAGAGGTTTGAGCTCCTAGTAAGATTCTTTTGAAATTGAACTAGAAGAAGAAAATTCTATGAAATTTTTTCTTTAGCTTTTCTATGAAACAAAGGTTTGTATAGGAAATTTTCCTTATTAGGAATAAGAATCCTCCAAAAATCCTTTGCCAATCCTTCATTCCAATGGCATATTTATTTCTTATAAGTTTTTCTCCATACGTAACAATTTCAGAACAGCAGTTGAATTTTTATGTAGTGTTATAATTGTGATAAACCTAAGTAAAAGTCTTTGGTCGAAGTTGAGTTTAA
The DNA here is from genome assembly GCA_001602275.1 of Zoysia japonica. Lineage (NCBI taxonomy): Eukaryota > Viridiplantae > Streptophyta > Magnoliopsida > Poales > Poaceae > Zoysia > Zoysia japonica. Next base: position 345,456 of record BCLF01000060.1, on the reverse strand, counting down.
CTAAATTCATTATACTCGAACAGATCGGGCGGCAATAGTTTCACTCTTCCATTCCATGGACCGCGCTCATCGTCCTACGGGAGGGGAGAGAGAGAGAGTGCAGCGAAAGTAAAATACTCCGCCGTAGTGGTTGGTGCATGTCGCTAGGAGAGAGAAGAGATAGGGAGAGGTAGAGAGAGAAAGAGATAGATGGACAAGCAGAGACGCAAGCGGTGGAGAGAGAAAAAAATAGGGAAAGGCAAAGCAAGCAAGAGAGAGAACTCAGAGAAGGCAAGCTAACCATACCCGAGGCCAAGAAGCCGACGGCAGCTGCCATGCCGCTATCGCTGTCCCCGTCCCCTTCTCCGTCGCCTTCCCCGGGGAGGCACCGGCCGCTGCGCCGGAGGGGAAGCGGCGCTCCCCCTATGCAGCTCAACAACCATATCCGCCGAAGCTCACCGTCGCCGCTGGCCCGACGCTCGCTCCGGCCTCGCCGCGCCGCCGCCGCCTCCTCCCGCCCGCTCGTCGACGACTTCTTTCCCTTTCCGTCGTCGCCTTCATCGTCGCCGTCCCGTCCCCGTCAGCGGAGGCCGTCGCCGGAGCCGTCCAGTCCCGACTCCGGCGACGGCGGCGGCGCTTCCTCGGTCTCCGACCGCCGCCGGCGCAAGCTAAAGCTTGTTGTCAAGCTCTCCCAGCTCCCTCTGGAGCAACAACATCACCGGGCCCCACCTCCACCCCCGTACTCGGAAGACTCCGACGAGGAGGAGGAGGCGCGGGAGGACGGCAGCGGCGACGAGGACCAGGTCAAGCCGCCCAAGAAGCGCCGGATCGAGCCGCGAGGTGACAGATCTCGTCATCGAGAGGTGGGACATCTTGCCGGATTACCTGTCAACCTTGTTCTTGCTTCGGCAGGAAGCTGGTTGCTAACGCCAGATCTGCTCATCGTGCAGGTTAATGATGCAAGGAGCGACGCTGCCAGCGCCCCGCGGACGAAGCGGCTCCCGGTCCCAGGTTCGATATGCTTGCTGTTTGCTTGACCTCTGCTTGCTCAGTGATGTCATTTGGATCGTATTTTTTTCCTACGGAAAATTGATTCTTTCCTTCGGATTCGATCTAGGGACCTTGCGGACTACTCCGCTGCCGGACCGGAATGTGCTGGAGATGATTCTTGACAAGCTGCAGAAGTGCGTATTTCATATCGTTTGATTTAAACACGAAATGGGATTTCTTGCTTTAACATTCGATGAGCTTGATTTTTTATTTGTTACTGTTCGATTCTGCAGGAAGGATACATATGGAGTGTTTGCGGAGCCAGTGGATCTGGAGGAGGTGAGAGCCTTTCTTTTTCTTGACATGCTTGCTTGAGTTCTTTTTCTTGACATGCTTGCTCGAGTTGTTATGATGTGGTTTTTGATGATGCAGTTACCTGACTACCATGACGTGATTGAGCACCCAATGGATTTCGGTACTGTGAGGAGGAAGCTTGCCAGGAACGTATATCGCTCGTTCGAGCAGTTCGAGGTCAGACTACTTATTTTTGTCATGTGCTTAGCTAGCAACTATGATGAGAAACGTGAACGTATTGTGATTTGTTGGTTGTTTGGATAGTGTTGTTGCGGGTGAGTGTTACTTTTCAGTTCATTCCATTTTTGTCTTTGAGAGATGCGTTAGCCTCACTGTCAGCTCATTTGGTTTGTCGTCAAGCTTGACGAAAGCGCATACTTCTCGAATTCATAACAAATTTAAAACCACATTTATAGGTCCTCTCTTTCACAACAATTTTTGCATGTAGGGGCAGGGTTGAAAGCCTCTCTTTTTTTGTCTATTCCAACCTATAATGTGCATGTACTGAAATTTATAACTTTTTTAAACCAAATGCTTTCTCATGCAAATGCTTACTACTCTATATTCATGAAACAGTTTTTTTGTATAGTTAAGTTACCACGACACTGTTCTTCTACAGTATTAATAAAAGGATAAAATCCAAATTACTACCCTCAGGTGTAGCCAAAGTCTGAATAACCCCCTAAACTATTTTTTGGGTTCATTTTATCCCCACAACTTTGCCATTTGGCTCAATTTACCTCCTACTACAATTTGTCTTTTTTTGTTTCTCCATATATAAGCGTAGTCTTAAGCTAAAATTTTACGAGATGATAGAGCACATCATGACACATGTTAGACAAATACATCATAAATTTTTATCATTATTTTCATATAGTTTTGTACCCTAAGGATTTAATTTACTATTAAATGTCCTTCCCTATGAAAATAATTACAAAAAAATTTATGATGTATTTTTTTAAAATGTATGATGATGTGCTCTATCATCTCGTAAAATTTTAGCTTAAGATTATGATTATATATGGAGAAACAAAAAAGACATTGTAGTAGGGGGTATATTGAGCCAAATGGCAAAGTTGTGGGGACAAAATGAACCAAAAAATAGTTTAGGGGGTTATTTGGACTTTGACAATACTTGAGGGGGTAGTAATTTAGACTTTATCCTTAATAAAACTATGTTAAAGGTACTCCCTAAGGGCAATGTTCATGTTTTTTTTAGGAAATCAATGTACCCAGCCTTGTAGATTAGTTCATTTTGATAAAAAAAAAACTATATTAACGGCAGAGGTGTCCTGCTAACATTGTATTAAGAAGGGACCCATTGAAGTCTAACAGGGTGGTGGGCACAAAATAAACAAATATGGTGTGGCACCCGTGCGCTCCGTGCCAGTAGACTTACCACTGGCAGAGATGTCCTACTAACGTTCTATTCTGGATGTGGCCTATAAGCAACTCAGAATAGCATGGTTGCTCAGCTTTTGATCTATGACTATAGCTCAACTCTTAATATGAAATATTCAAAAAAGTGTTGATTAATTACCAAATGAAGCAATCAAACATAAGCGAATCAGTGAACTTGATTTCCTGTTGACAAATCTGTCTTGAAAAAAGCAACATCTGAATTTCCTTATCCTTTTGACTGAGGACAAGTATTTGATATGCCTATCAAATTTTGTGCACCAATGTCTAAAGGACAGTATGGTTTTCATGACATGCTTCTTTAAATTGCAGGATGATGTCTTTTTAATTTGCAGCAATGCAATGCAGTATAATGCACCTGATACAATTTACTTCAGACAGGTATGCAAACAGTCACTAGGAAAAATGCTATTCATTTGGCTATTCACATTGAACATTTAAATTATGCATGTTTGTGCAGGCACATTCTATACAAGAGCTGGCAAGAAAGAAGTTTCAGAAACTGAGAGATGCAGGCATACCTACAGAGAACAACATAAGGAATGAACAGAAATTTAGGCTAAACTCTTGCAACATAGAACCAATTAAGAAACCCGTTTTGAGGTATTCAGATGATGATGTAGGCTTCGTGCCCCCTAAAGAGCAAGTTAAGAGACCCAATTTAAAATGTTCAGAAGATACAAGTTTCAAAGGTCAAGGAAAGAAATCTGTCTCCAGGACTTCGCAGGATAAAAGCTCCTTATTCCACAAAGAGAGAGTCAAGAAACAAATGACCAGAAATTCAGAGGAAGATTTAAGTTCCTCGTTACACAAAGTGCGAGCTAAGAAATCAGTTTCTAGAAATTCTGAGGATGACCTGAGCTCCTCATTCCGAAAAGAGCAAGTTAGGAAATCCATTTCTAGGAATTCAGAAAATGATGAAAGCTCCTCTTTCCATAAACAGCAAATCAAGAAGCCTGTTTCACGGAGTTCAAAAGATGACTTCTCATCCCATAAAAAACACATTACGAAGCCTATTTGCTTAAACAGAGAAGGTTCACATTTCTCAGCCCGCAAAGAGCCAGCTGAGAACTCTGTTTGCACAAATGGAGATGATGCAGATGCTATACATACAAAAAGGTTGGCTGAGGCCCCCAGTGCTAAAAACAAAGATGGCCTTGGCCACTTCCGCCAAGATTCGTCTAAGAAATATATTCGAAGAGATGGACAAGATGATGTAGGTTATTCATGCAGTGAACAAGCTGTCATGGAGCCAGCCCATGTGAATAGTCAAGGTGGCCTTGGTTCAGATGTTTCTGGTGCGACCGTTGCATCTACAGGAGAAGTTTCTAACGGATTAAGCATGTCACACTCTCATGCTACCGAACCTGCAGGTTGTACTATTGCCAATGGAGTTTTGGATAAAGATATCAGCTCTCCATTAGCTGAGATCAAGTCTGAGAAGAACGATGATATTTCAGGTACTGTATTTTTTAATGTTCTCTGCTTGTCTGCACTGAATCAGCTCTTTGGGTGAAGCAATCTGTTAGTGAATGGCCCCAATTGCTACACTGTATTAGTGACCATGTATTGCAATTTAAAATTTAAAATTAGAATTTAGTCATAATTCGCTAGGTTGGATGAATAAGCAAGTTAAGGTTTTGGCCAAACATGATATGCCCATCACAGTAAGGGCACCTTTGGTAGAGCTCCCAGCTCCGGATTCTCCTGTGAAATGATTCTGTGGCTGAAAGTGATTATCTTTGATTCTCTAGGATAAACTCGTAGAATCAGGACAGAGAATCATTTTGCAGAATCAGGAGAAGCTACTTTTTTTAGATCTCAACTCCTTAGTTCATTTCAGAGAATCACTTCACAAAATCAAATAAGAATCAATTCTTCTGAAAACAGTGTTTGACAGAGCTCCCCTGATTCTTCATGAGAATCAATTCCAAAGGGGCCCTAAAAAACTACACATCAGAAGGGTTATAATCATATTAAGTAGATTCTAAGGTAGACTTGAATGAATATGGACCTTTCATTTGCAGAGATCTCAATGATTAAATTTCTCTTTTACATCGTAAGAGGTAAAAACTCTCCCTATCCAATTTGGAAAGAAATCAATTAGTTATAGAAATCGACGTATATACGGAAAATCTCGATGCGACAGTTTTAGAAACATCATATTTCATATTTTTTCTTTATTTCCTCTTTCAAAATTCGATGGCCCAGATTGAATTCATGGCTTACCTCCTTGGTGGTAAGGAAATAGGAGTTGGTCTACCTTAGCAGGGCTCTCATATAATGTATACGTAGATGTGTTCGAATGTTCAACCTCATATATGGGTCACCGTTGAACACTTCAGATGCTTTTATATTACAATCAGTGTCTGTTCCTGGTTGAATCTCATCTAAATGATAGCTGGATAGGTAGTTGCGCCCAGCTCTTTTTGATCTTTAATTTTCCTTTTCGGATTTGTACAGCCCTGGAAACAACCTCTTGCAGAAATGCAGGGAAAGGCAGCGTACAAAAGACCCAAAATGGTCGGACCCTTTGCTATGTGCACAGAGCTGCCCTTTTTTGGATTTGTACATCTCCCCACCCCCCAACCACAATACAAGGAGTCTTTTTTTTTTGCGCTCTTTATACAGTTGTGTTAGTATATTACCGCCATGGGGCCTTCCCTGCTGTAGAGTTAAAAAAAGGGGATGTAATCTGAGTTTTTTTTTGGGGGGGGGGGGGGGGGGGGGGGGGG